>JABFFG010000205.1:0-103507 GCA_013623685.1 Fusarium transvaalense
ATTAATAAGAGTATATTTAATATTAAAGTAAGCAGAGTTAGAATTAATAGTTCTAAGTACTTCTATACTTATATAGATAAGAATGTAAATATATATCTTAGTAGCTTAGGTGAGTTCGCTTGAGTTGAGGGTGAGTACTACCTGAGCCTTGCCTGAGGGAAGCTTGAGCTACCTCCCATAGAGCGACTATGCTTCTTCGTTAGTATTCCCTTTCTAAAACAGATAATTGGAGCAAGTACTTACTCTTGCATGGACTCGCAGACACAAAGTCAACAGATATGAGGCCAAAGGCCACGCTAAAGAGAAGCGCAGAACGCATTGTACGTTACAGGTAAAGAGTGACTAGAATGAATTGACAAGAGAAAAAGCGAAATGTCCCAGACGTAGTTCTCCTAGGTGTGGATATTATAACAATATTGGCTCGGCATTTAGAAAGGGGCATTAATAAGAGTTTGGTACGTCGAACTGAAGCTACAGATCAATAGTCGCTATTAGCTACTGGACCATTGCCCAAACCAACGGTCGAGCTGAGTTCTTAGGGTACTGTATTTACTGAAAAGTACTAATACTTTTCTTTAATTGGCCACCTTTTGTTTCTGTCAAAACGCCATCCAGGGGGTATTTCCGCTAAATATTCTGAACATGGAATACAATATCTACAGATAGCTTATACTATATATGAAAGAAACTTTATCACTGTCTTAATCAATAAAAAATATAACTTAGCTTTTTAATTTAATTGTTCATCTTGGATAATATGCTTAATGTACTAACCTTCCTTATATTATATTTACTCGTTCAATATATTATCTCGATATGGATCCTCAGGTACTGATATTTACCAACTTATATCCATATCATCGTCACTATCGTTACTGTCTACTTCATACTCCTCTCTACTAGAATCACTGTCGTCTTGGTGCTCCTCGTCACTAGAGCAACAATCTTCACCACCGTCATCGCCTGCTCTTGCGATAATCTCATTGAGAAGAACTTCTGTTGCTTCGGTCCTGGCCTCACCCGTGTCACCATCCTTCTCGAAGGATACGGCCAGGAGACCCTGGAACCACGTGCCAAAACTCTCGACAAGCCCCTGCACTTGGTTTCTCTTGATGTAACGTCCGAAGGTGCGCCAACCCCGCTGGGTTTCCCAAGGCTGTCGAATAATCTCAGGTCGAGCTGCCCAACAGCAGGGTAGTCGAAGGGAACTGCCTTTTCTATTAGTCCTCTTCAAGTCCTCAAATTTCCAGACTGCGTGCAGTATGGCGTTAAGATGTGTCCACCAAATATAGCGTGACTTAGGTCTGAAGTCTGTTTTGAAAACGAGTCTTTGTCCATGAAGATCGATGTATTTGGTGATTCCATCGACTTTGTGACTGGCAATGACCTGATTAACCGGCGGACTGGTTATGTCCAGAACCACCATCTTGTAACTCTTGACCTTCTTCGATTCCCAGTTCTCTAGACGAAACCTTTCCGGAAAGCTTCGTTGTGGAGGTTCCACAAAGGTAAAATCCGGAATAATTCCAATATACCCGTGATGAAGGGCTTTCTCGACTAGGGGATGCAAGAAGAGACCATTGCAAGGTGAACGAAGGTCCTCGTGAGCTCCTTTACCGAATATATCATCCATGAGCTTTCCTTGTCGAGGTGGGAACAGATGTGCCGCCTTTATCAGATTCGACCCTGCTCTGCGCCAGACATGCAAAACAGGATCCCACAGGTCTCCGGGTATTGGGGGGCTTGGGCAATATTCTTTGGCCATGATATCATCAAACATATTTAGGGGCGACGGATTTTCTGTGTGCATGGTCGTGGCAAGTCGTATTGAAAGGGATCGCTGAGGTGAGTGTGTTTGGGGAGGAAGTCTATGCTTCTTTATATACCTGGAAGCTGAAGGTTAGACTGAGTCATTTGTTAAACTTTACGAAGTACGGATATATCCTTTTTTCCTTCTCTTCTTGGCCCTGGGAGTTAACACGAAGAGTTTGTGTCTTATGGAGAAACTTACAAGTGCGAAATTAAATTTAAAGTTGAGTTGCAATATTGGTAGGAGACTCATGCCACATCATGAGGTGGCAAAAGAGGACGAAGCATGCATCGAGATTCGAAGCAAGGCGCTTCTCTATCTATTAATCGTACTTTATCAGGCTGTTGCTCAGCTGCAACCAATCACCTTTCCTAGTATAGCCTGTGATTATTGCCTCAAGCAAACCTTTATCGTCGCTGGTACGAATAGCTCGTCCATTTCGCGTTCGGCTTCAACAATACTCACCTGACTCCAGTGGCCTCCTCAAAAAGGTTACTGAATCATTACAGAAAACTTTATGTACTTTGGAATTAATAATATCTGTAACTTAATCAATACCGTTCCCAACGCCCTCTATGCCAAAGAGATTCAAGACCCTAGGATACGCAATCTCCTAGGGCTCTCTCATCTATAAGTGAAGTATATACAAGAAAATACAAATTCAACGCCGTGTTCCTAGATTGTAGCAAAAGCAACACCTCCAATGATGCCAGCTGTAAACATGCATGTTATAACACCTGCTCCTATCCTGTCCATTGACGTAATGGGCCTGTACGAAGGTTTATCATTGGCGACGTCAATATTAACGTTGCCACCATTCGGATCACCCTTTGATGTTCCACCAGTTTTCTTGGTCACAGGTGGTTTTGCTTTCGGGGCAAGAGTATACTGAATAGCCTGCAACGCGCTCATCTGCGGCCCGACGCCAACGATTCCATCGAACTTGTCGGATAACCACGTAAAGCCGCAGGCTGTACCAGGTACACCTTTGAAGTTCTCAGCGGGCGCTCCTGTACATACGGCAGCCGCCTTTCTGGCAGAGGCTCGTAGGATCTTCATGATGGTTTCCGAGGCGTGGGGTACTATTAGTGCGCTAGTGGCCATCCAGCGCGTCAGATATCCTTTGAAGGTCTGTTGATCCAAGTTGCAGAGCTTGTGCTCCTCACAGAATTGCTCATACAGAATATCATTCTTGGTGAACTTGACCTGGATATCCTTCACCAGTCCATCTACACGAGTTTTCCACGTGTCCTTTTCCGTCAAGTTGTACATGGCTGCAGCTCCGTAGAGGTAAACGCCGGTATTGTAGGACCATTGGTTGGTGTCCATAGAGCTGGGGCATTTTCCGGCGAAATGAAGTCCGTCCATGATCTGGTAGTCCTTAGTGATGAGACCAATCTTGGTTTCCCAATCCCAGATCTTCTCAGCCCAGTCTGCATAGGTACTGTTCCCGGTATAACGAGCGAGACGCGCGGCAATATTAAAGAAGCAGCCATTCGAAATCGAATTCTTATAATCATATCCCACATTCCAGGTAAAGATTTGCCATCGAAGACCCCCACCGCAATGTTCTGTATCCCAGCGACTGGCATATTCGTTGAAAACAGCTTGAACGAGTGCAAGCCACTGCGGTTGGTCGTCTGGCGGATCAGGAAACTTGTGCTCTGCTGCTGACATGGCAGCGACTGCCCAGAAGCCCTGATCGTCATTACCTTCTGTCATTGTCTGGTTATCAGGCATGTAGTCGTTGTCGGTGCCAACTTGATGCAGCATAGCTTGTTGAGTTATGGCATTGTAAGTTGTGTCGCCGGTGAGCCACCAATAGTCGATTAATGTGCCGAACATACCCCCTGCTATCCACCCTGCATGGGGTCAGATGGTGAACTCAATAGAGAACGTTTGACTTGACCTACAGTAATAAGGGTCCGGAAGATTTCCTGGCACATCGCCGGTATTATTTCCAGTGTAGTATTTTACCAAGCCATGTGCCACAGTGCTTGCGGCCTGTTTGATGGAGTCTAGATATGGTAAGTTACCAAGCATCAAACAGAACACGGGGACTTACTGTCATCATCCCATTTTACATCGACGGCGTTGACACTTGTCAGGGCCGAAGTAAAAGCGAGAATTTTGAATATTGAAGGTTTCATCTTGTTGCTAAAGGTCGAATATAGGGGCTAGATGAAAGATTGACTGATTACTGACGTATTTCTCGACCGCACCTCTCTTCCGCAGTACTGTAAAGCAAGATCACAAGAAAAGGCCAAGAGGACGCCAGGTGCCAAGTACACTACCCATGATACTTAAACATAACCGTAACTTCTCTCGTTTAAGGGCCAAGTGGAGCTACATTTGTTAATGAGACGAGCCCCTTTTCGTTTGACGGGTTGTAGCGAGGCGCAGTCATACCTTGTTCAGGAATGGGATGTCGAGTAATATAGTTTCAGGTCAAAGCGAGGCTATGCAACATCCTGGACGTGAATCAGCAGCCGGAATTGAGGGAGATCGGAAATAATTATGACCGAAAATTATGAGTCTCGCCAATCATTAACAGACGCTGGAAAACCCTCGTGGTGTACTCTGTAGAATGCATTGGGAAATCTCGAACATGCAGTGTTGTTGATCCAATTTAGTGTTTTTGGTCGTTGTTTAATTGATATAAGCCTAATGTCGCTAAACAAGATTGACGGTCAGGTTACTATCCAATGGTACGGTCAATCTCCCACCGCAAAGTACCGTATTTATTAAATTGAACCTTATTTGCTTATCGCTAAGCAAGAGATTAAGGTTAATCTTAGATACGACGTGGAGTCCCCAGCACAGCGTGATACAAACCCCATTTATTATAGCAAGAACGAGGCAGTTCAAAGATTGATTGTGAGACAAGATATAAAAAGAAGTTATATCCCGAGTTCTGAAGAGAATATGCGAGATGCGAGATGCAGGAAAGAGGCCGGAGATAACAACCTCGAGTCAGCCAATCCTGTTGTACAAGCGCTAGAAGGCCCCACAACCTTGATCTGGTAGAAATTTGACTCGTTTTGAATGCTTTCTTATTGACACTTTTAATTCGATGCAACATAGCTTGTTGTTCATGATAGAAAGGGGCTACAGTAATTAGCTAAAACACGTGGGTGGCAGGTCAGTGGTGCCTCTTGAGTTGAAATAATATTGAAAGCTCGCTTAATTTCAGTTCGTTTCCTAGTGCCCCCTTTCTGACAGATATTACTCCACGTTTATATTTAGCTTCCGCTTATTGATCAACCGTGCAGCTTTGCGTCGATCAAGTCAATTATATCTCTAGTTTAACGAAAGTCCAGCTATTGCATCTCGAGGCTTCGAATACAGAGCAATATATCGGAATTGCATTTAAACCAGTACTATCGGCATAATTAACTCCTTAAATTTAGCATGCACCAATAGTGCCTCTTACACTTAGGTGGATAGCTAGAGTTGGTTAATACGGAATCTAGGGAATGAATCCCTGTAATGTAAAACATCCAAGCGTGAACCAATCAATTGCTCACTACATTTCGGGAAGGATTTTGCGGCTTGTGAAGCAATTATTCTCCACTCCATCTTATATTGGTTAAATTCATAAAGATGGCACCCCATACGTGCATATCCTTATGTCCATTTAAGGTTCCACAATATCCATTAAAAGTCTGTTTTCACGATGAACCCGCATCTTATACGATCTTATATAACGTATCGTGCATCTACAATTCTGCTGCATCTGCTAATTACGTTTTCTCTATCAAATTTGACTTTCAGAAGAAAACTGCTGAGTTTTTTTATCCCCACTCTTGACAAATGCCATGGGGCAGATGTGGAGATTGCCACCAAACTAACCACTACGTTCGAACCGCTACCCTACAGGAGACCCCATCAACTTGGATCTCGACAGAATCTAAGCTTGCTATAGTACATATGCAAGACAGTGGATTAAGAAAGAGTAAGGAGATCGAGAAGAAGTTACTCTGTCTTGGAACCGGCTTTTCTGTTGATACATATGTCCTATGAATAGTCTCCATTTCTATGGATGTAATAAACCGGGACTGAGTGACATGCTACTTGGATTTTCTAGCTAACGACCTGAGCCGCTGGTCCGGTGAACGTTCGGATCAAGTCTACCGGTTAGTGCTCAGTCGATATAACCAACATCTTGCTCACTGGCATTCAGATCTTGGCTATTGCTGTTGGAGTTGGAGTTGTTCCTTCGTTCGTTGTGTTTGTTCAGCCAGAACTTAACTTCCTGATTTGGATGCTGATGTGCGTAAGATGAATCCAGTATGTGTACCTTTTTGTTATGCAGGGACCATCCTTCTCTTCTGCCACTCCACTCTTCTTGCGTGGACTTTACCCCTTGGTTTGCACTTTACGGCATACTCCCAACTCTGCATGAGCTCCTGTGTCAAGAAATCACAGTCGGATAATGAATCGAGCATACCTTAGCATTAGCATCGGCATCGGCTACGGGGTTTATTTTAGCATTGGTGTCGGCTGTAGGGTCGGACTGAGACTTGCTGAGACCTACTGAGGTAAATACATCGTCATATATTGACGCTACCACTTAGTTATGCGTAAATTGCATTTGCTCCCCTTATCGTACCCCTGTTCCCCCAGATTTCCTACCCCGCATCGGGATGTGTTTCCCCTCAACGTTATTACCTGCTCTGATCCGACGGGTGTACTCTATACCCCGCGCGCCCAAGATGAGTTATTTCCGATAAGAAACTGATCATGTTGTTTTTCTATTTATTGTTGCTTTCCCTACCATAACTTTCTTATTTGATCATCTCTCTGTCTTCTCTTACTTCTCCTTTTACAAGCCTTCATACGAGATACCTCTTTGCAAATGTCCGAACTTCATCTCTCCGCTCTAAAAACGGCGGTTCTATTCCTCAAACATCACTTTGTTGCATGTTTCGTGGGAATATTTTTCCTCAGTTATGTTTACAATCGTTTCAGACCTGGTCTTTCTTCCATCCCTGGACCGCCTCTCGCCAAATGGACGAAACTTTGGCGTCTTCATGATGTATACAAGGGCCAATCCCACCAGACGGCTATAAGACTACACCAAAAGCACGGCCCCCTCGTTCGAATTGCCCCAAACGTTGTATCCGTTGGTGATCCCCAAGCTATCAAGACCATATATGGATTGACCGGCGCATTTACAAAGGTTCGTGGGTTTCAAGTGTATAGCTGCGTGCCAACATTGACTTGTTCTCCAGTCAGCTTTCTACCCCATCCAAAGCATCTCTTGGCAGAAGAAGCCACAGATGAACCTTTTCTCTACACGCGATCCTGTCTATCACCGGGAGCAAAAGAAAAAGGTCGCAGGCGCATACAGTTTGACCAATCTGCTTGAATCCGAGGCTGCTGTGGACTCGTGTACTAAACTCTTCATGTCACGCCTTGACGAGTGGGCCTCGACCGGAAAGCCCATTGATCTGGGCATGTGGCTCCAGTATTATGCCTTTGACGTCGTTGGAGAAGTCACCTTTGCCAAGAAGCTCGGGTTTCTGGACATGGGTGGAGATGTTGATGGCATGATGGAAACAATCGAGGGCATCCTTTTATATGCATCTCTTTGTGGGCAAGTCCCCGAGATGCACCCTATTCTACTGGGCAACCCTCTGTTTCCAATTTTGATGCCCTCTATGGAGACGTGGAATGCAGTTTTGACTTTCACTCTCAAGGCCATCAACTCCCGGACTTCGATCAAACGAGATGGTGAGCTGGAACTCACTGATGGAGGAGAAAAGGATATGCTGTCTAGGTGGGCCGCGGTGAAGAACAAGGACCCGCTCAAGATGAGTACTCGAGATGCCATCGTGCATCTCTCAACCAATGTGTTTGCTGGCTCGGATACTACTGCGATCGCTCTCCGAGCAGTCATCTACTTCCTCATTAAGAATCCCGACAAGATGGCCAAGGTTGTGGAAGAAATCGACACTGCCGACAAGGAGAATAAGCTCAGTGATCCAATTTCATACAAGGAGTCTATTGGCCATCTACCATATACAGGAGCTGCTATCAAAGAAGCTATGCGTCTCCATCCATCCGTGGGCCTTTTGATGGAACGACATGTCCCGCCTCAGGGAGCCGAAATATGCGGACAATTCATTCCCGGTGGCACGATTGTTGGAATAAACCCATGGGTTCTCCAACACGACCCTCAAGTATACCAAGATCCCGAGGCCTTTATCCCGGAACGTTGGTTAACTTCAGATGCCGATTTACTTTCTAAGATGGAGAACAGCTTCCTGTCGTTTGGAGCAGGGTCAAGGACTTGCGTGGGCAAGAACATCAGTCTTATGGAGATGCACAAGTTGATACCACAGCTATTGAGACATTATACTATCGACTTGGCAGACCCCAAGGCTGAGTGGACGACATCGAACCGTTGGTTTGTTCAGCAACATGGTCTGATTTGCACCTTGAAGAAAAGGGCAGAAGTTTGATATAAACCAGAGCGCAATAGTGTCAGGATGTTGGGGGAGAAGATGTTGGCGCCTGACAACCGAGGCATAGATGGATGCAAGGCATATATCCAGAAGTCTGCCTGCAGAGTATTTTCACTATCTCATTTTCAGTAGGAAATAATCGAATACAAATAATATTTCTTTATCTACTAACTACTACTCAAAAATACTTTAATCAGCGAGTTTGTACTATTCAACGGTTGACCAATGATTGTGCTTAATCTGACTGACTAATCACTTTACAGTCAGCGCCAATAAGCTGACGACTCCGGGAGCCACGGAATTAGCCTTTGATTTTAACATCCACCGTCCAATGTCATGAATAATGAACCACGCATAACATTCGAAAGTTATGCCCCGATTAATAGAGTCTGTTAAAGATGGCATATGGGACTCTTCAGCGCGTTTTCAGCGATGGCTTGATACGCCCAATGGTCGAGGCGTCTTGAAATGCACTGTCGCCTACACCATCGCCAGCCTCGCAACTTTCGTACCATTTCTCGCAAACTTTCTTGGAAAACCCGAAGGTAAACACGTTGTCGCTACTATCACCGTTTACTTTCACCCTGCAAGATCAACTGGGTCGATGATCGAGGCTATTCTCATCGCCATTGTGGCAGTGGCCTATGCTGAGATCATCTCGGTCTTGTCCATGGTTACGTCGGTATTCTTCGGCTCGACCATGCACCTTGTGACTCTATCACATGTCCTGGTCGTTGCGGTGTTTATCGGTGGTGGATTTGGCTTCATGGGATGGGTCAAGCAAAGAATGCTGAATCCCCTCGTCAATGTCGGGACTACCCTTGCGTCCTTGGCCATTATCGGTGTCGTCACCAAGGAAAACCACGTCATGTCAAACGTATTCTCGAATGAGAAAGTTCTGCAGGTATTCAAGATGCTAGTTATGGGAATCACGACTACAACTCTAGTCAACGTGTTTCTTTGGCGAACCTCAGCTCGGACGTCGCTCCGGGAGACGATGAACCGTGTTTCGATTCCCTTAGGGGATATGCTCTACATGATCACGAATAGCTTTCTCAGTGGGTCCGAAGAAGGACTTATGTCGGATGGTTTCACGGCCGCGTCTACTCACTACGCGAAGTCCTACGCGCAAATGATGAAGGATATGAGGGAAGCCAAGTTTGAGCATTACTTCCTTGGTCACGAAGCGATATATGAACATGAGAAGTCTGTCGCGCGATCTATGGAGACACTCTCACAAGCCTTGGGTGGATTAAGAAACGCGACCAATACCCAGCTCGAACAGCTACGGCATCCGAAGCTACTGAACTCCAGTTCAGATGGGACGAACTCCCCAAATACAGCACGAGAGCTATTTGAGCACTTCAACGAGTCCATATCGATGTCTATGTCATCTGTCCGACAGAACCTCTGCAGAATTTTGCATGAGCCACAATTTGGTCAGCCTCCTCATTTTGAGATCAACGTTGACGAGGACCTACGCCGGAACTTGATGGACTCATTGGACACATTTGACGAGGCTCGTTCAGATGCTCTACAGGGCCTCTACGATCGGATAGAACACATGGCATCCTCTGACTTTACAACACGAGCAAACTTGGAAGAAGTCGCCGCCGCATGCGGGCATTTCACGTTCAGTTTGCAATCATTCGGAGAAGATGTCCTGCAATATCTGGACGTCCTGGATGACTTGCAGTATGTTGTCATTCACAAGAGTCGAAGTTGGAGATGGCTTCTATGGTGGAAGGGGAATGAGCAAGACCGTATTAAAGCTATCAGATTGTTTGAGTCGGCTGAGGCGGATATGTTGATGCGCAATAGACAGAGATCTGTCAGTGCGCTCAGTGGACCGAACGCTTCGGCTGCTGTCCCTATACCAGTGGACTTCAGGAGATGGTATCACGCTCCCGATCTCAATAAGATACTCGCTTGGTTCTGGAGGAACATTTCTGCGTTTTTTAAGAAGATGGCACGAGATGATAGTAAGTACAACGACCCAGACTTCAGTGCATGACTAATCTCAACAGTCCAATTCGGCCTCAAAGTCGGTATTGGTGCAGCTCTATGGGCCATGCTCGCCTTTCTCAAAGAGACAAGAGAATTATACAAAGAGTGGCGAGGTGAATGGGGACTATTGTCTTTTATCATCGTATGCAGTTTCACAGTCGGTGCTTCCAATACTGTCAGCTTGGCCCGATTCATAGGAACGCTATTCGGAGCGCTATTCTCTGTCGTCAATTGGAAGATAAGCCACGGTTACGCATTAGCTCTAATACCGCTAGGCTGGTTGACGAGCTTCATCAACTTTTACCTCGTCATCCAGCACGGAAAAGCGTCGTTTGGACGGATTAGTCTTCTCGCCTACAATGTTTCGACACTCTATGCGTACAGAGTGAAGAGAAAGGCGGATGAATACGATACGATCGAGGGCGAAACATTGGAGCAACCCGATATTATGGAAATCGCCAAGCGTCGGGCTATTGCAGTTACAGCAGGGATCATTTGGGGTCTCGTCATCTGTCGCGTCATATGGCCTATCTCAGCCCGCCGCAAGTTCAAAGAGAGCCTTTCTGTACTTCATCTTCAAATGGGTCTCATCTGGAAACGAGGCCCCCTCACTGTGCTATTCCGCAGCGAAGGATCTCAAAGCTATCTCAAGTCCGGAGAACAAGCCGCTCTGCAACGATATGCATCCAACTTGGATAGTCTACGAGTCTCCGCTGCATCGGAGTTTGAGCTTCGTGGACCATTTCCTATGGATGTCTACGGTCGGGTTCTGAAAGGGACGATGCGCATTCTTGACAGCTTTTACAACATGAGTCTCGTGGCGTGTCGGAAGGGACATTTGACAGAGGGCGAAAAGGCGTTGTTGGAGTATACAGCCCGTGAACGCGCTATTTTGTGTGATCACATCTGTCAAGCTTTCCAAGTTGTTGCCAGCTCGACAATGCTGGAGTATCCCTTCGCAGACGCTACTCCGAGTATTGTGTCTGCGCGCGAGAACTTGTTGAGTAAGATTTTCGAGTTTAGAAAGACCCATCATAGAAGGTTGGTCAATGACGATAGCAGTGAGAGCAGTAGTAGTGGTTCGAGCGAGGTGCTGGTGGAGGAGAGGGACTATGCGCTGCTGTACGCTTATGCTCTTGTGACAGGGCAGGTGGCTGATGAATTAAGGATGGTTGGGAAGGAGATTGGTAGTCTCTTTGGAGTTTTGGATGAAGATACCAGGCTTTTGCAGTAGGAGAACGTAGAGCTAACTTTCACGATTTGATTGATAAGGTATAATGCGACCTGCAGAATACATACGCTGATTAACTACATATGTATATAGAACTCTAATACATTTCATAGTATAGTAATCTCATCTTCTTGCAAGATACAAGAACACACCAAGCCTTGCTTAATCTCGTATCTCACATAGCATCCATCCCCGTCCCTGGAACAGTCCTTCATCTCATGCCCACTCACGGCTTCACAAATACTTCCGAGCAGCCTGGTAACCCCCAGATTTGAAGATGGCCTTCTCATCGGTAGTATGTTTATGCAAGAGATCTCTCTTGGTCAGCATACCTGGCCCTGTGAGCAACGAACCTGATCCCTGGGACGAGTTTCTGAACATTCCGGGAGGCACTGATTGTCTCGAGGAAATGTTCGAACTCGCCCAGAGCATTCGGGCGCTCCGACTGCGCCTGGCTATGGAGACAGAAGCTATAGATAGCATCATTTCAGCTCTTGATGGAAAGGTTAGACGTTGTCGGGAGAGAAATTGGCGGCTTGCTCTGGCAGCTTATCATAATGCTTGGCAGGCTTTACGTCTCCATCCTGCATTGGTACGTGGAATGCTTGAGCTTCTAGCGTCTCGGTTGTTAATAAACTCAGGAGCGAGACAGAGTTCAAATCCCTTGGCCAGTGCGATCAAGAAAATGGGAGGATGTGAATGAACAGAGCGTGAGAGCTTTCTTTCAGGGCTGTCTCGATACAATGCCGCGCAGAGAAGGACTGGAATTTATTAAGGGGGAGATGATAAAATGGCATGTCGATAAGTTCCATCTTTTATATGGGACTTCTCACGACCAAACGGACGCCAGATTGGTCAACATTGTGTCACAAGTTGTGATCGATGTACGGGCTCAGTTGCGCCAAGCTTAGTGAGGAGAGGCTACGCAGCTTTACGTACCTGCTGCAGTTATATAAAGACTAATGCTAAAAGCGGACTGCATGATTAACGTATATTCTAAAAATGTTCGTGAACATCCATCGCAGGGTTCAGCTCCGTTCGACGACGTTAAGAGGGGTCACGTAGGGTAGGATAGTGTGGAAGGGTAAGCGCAAAAGTCACGACCTAGAGTTGCGACTCGCTGAATGCATTGATACGCAACGCCTATAAAATACACCTAGCAAGATAGCTTAGAGTAGCATCTGAACCTAATCCCAAACCCTATATACAATTCACGAAGCCCTGTCTGTCCGTATTGAGTTTTACACCCGGTGGAGCCGGGAGCTACTGTATGAACAGGGTGCACCGTGAGGGTGGCAGGGATGGCACAGACGAAAGGGAAATAATTTCATGTTATCACAAAATTGCCTGATGATACGAGCAACCCTTTGTACAGTAGGTTTTGCCGCCACCAATCTCACCTGCCTGGAGTACCCCGGATCCCGGTAGTCCCAACGCAACCCTCTCGCTCTTCAGCTCGAAGAGTGCGAGGTCATCATGGCTAGGAATTCTAGTGGCGTTGAAACCCTAAGTGCTAATTCTCCCCTAGAGTAGACCCGTAAGCCATGCGTGCCGCAATCCGCGAGATTCTAGACATGCGACCAGATATGGAGAGAAACTAAATGAAATTAGCGACTAAACGTTAGCCACCAAGAATAGTAGTTTGAGGGAAACAATAGACTAAAACCAAAACAACAAGACTGCCCCAGACAGTCATACAGTAAATCCTCCGATTAAAACACTAAGACAGACAGCAAATAGCGTTCAATTGGATTAATGGTTATATCAAACGATGCACAATCAAATGATCAGTTGAACGGTATATTATATATAACAATTCATCTTAATTGACTGGGCGAAAAAGCATGCTGAAGTTGGAATCTATCTACAGTCTGTCCCGTTTTATCCATCTCAGAAGCTATCCTCTACGTGATCCTCCCACCAAGCTAGCCTTGCCCTCGTAGCCTCGTCAGATAAGCTGACCTACGCCACCGTCATAGTAGGTACAGGCTTATCGTGGCACGTTATATGGCCAATCTGTGACCTGGTACATCATAGGCGTTTGATAGTGCCCACAATCAAAATTTCCAAAAGACCGAGCCCGATCTCTCCCATTATAAGTTCGATAAAATGGAATCGTTGCAACCACGCGTCTCTGAACATCCACATTTCCAATAAAAACGGGACCAGTGACTCCAACATAGACCCTTCGAGCTCGGACACGCGCATTGCAACCAGTATTACTTCCTGCTGCTACAATTGTTTTCCAGGCGTTACCGGGCCTTGTAAAATCAAAGTGGCCTGCGTTTTGTCTTGCCTATAAGAAGTTAGACAAGAGTGTTGGCCAGGGCTAGATTATTAACTGTACCCATCGGTCAAGCTCGTGAAGACCTCCTGTACAAGGGGCATTAGGTCCGGTATCATCATGCCAGGTTTCAGCACGACAGAATTGTCGGTGCAAACCGTTAGTTGGGGCCCACAACGGGTCGATAACCTGAACAGCGCGTTCATCAATAGTAGCAGGTGATTCCTCGAGATTAATTGATTCTTGAAAGCTGTGATCCACCCAAATGGTGATGTCCTCCTCACTTCGACGCTTGATTGTCGAGTGTTTAAACACTAAAGATGTGTTAGTATAGAATTATGAAACGATCAACTTCAACCAAAAGGGAGAGCTATAGTATACTTTCTGTCGTATTTATATTATACTTTTCTGCAAACACAATATCATAAGGCGTCAGTGGCTCGCCGCGCTTAAAGATATGGACCTCATGTTCAGGCTCATTGAGTTCGAAAGGGATAGCAGAGACGAGAACAGCAAGAGATGCTGCTATAATGAGTTGCTGGGACCATATCATCTCTTTAGACCTGTGAGAAAGGATTGAACTTCAAAGATTCGAGTAAGCCACAATGAGTGTGCGACTGTGCATGAAAACCTTCAATAACATTTGTTCTTCTTACGCCTCTTAAATAAAAGGCTCACCAAATACTTAATGACTCAAATAGAAAGCCCGTGGAATGTCCCGCGGGGCAGTCCGTGGAGTACATGATCACGTCAGCTCAGTGTCATCCTAATGTGGGCCAACTACGTAGACAGCGATTGAAATATTAAGATTGGACTGCACTGATTCGGTTGCTGGAGCGCAGGACGTGACCAACGGTTCCCCATTGTAGAGATGATAAGTCTGACTGCAAGATGCATTTAATTGATTAGAACGCTGTGACGACTGAATGCGAGTGGGGGAGGATGACAACCGCACCTGAGTATAATCAGATTATTTTGATCGGAAGACGTTGGAAGTGAACATGCTGAGCTCCAGCTCGGCAAGAAGCACCCTGCCTGCATTAGCTCCCTCCTCAAGCGACTTGATGCCAACGGTGAGGATCTTCCCAGGGTTATAAGGGGTAGTATAGGCAGTACATATAGAGAATCAACAGGACTTAGGGTTGGTGCAGTGGCATTATTACTTCAACGCACCTGCAATGGACGAGGTTGTGACATACATTCCGCATCGTAAGATCTTGCTCTGTCGACTCTGCAAGTCCGGCGTACCTGGTGGCTCCAAGCTCAACACGCACTTTCGAGAACACCTCGTGAAGGGCGAGGTGCTGGAACAGATCAACGCTTACTACGGAGCGGAAGACTTACACGACCCAGCCCACTATCTGCCCAAGAGCAACGTATAAATATGTTTCCAATTATAAGAGGACTCCAGATCTTTGGCAGCGCAAGAGGATTCGGGTAGTTTTCGCCGGCGGGTTAACTTGCCACATTGGCATAAGTCTGATTCCAGTCCTGGGAGAAACTTCACCTCTGTATCTGTCTCGCACAAAGCAATCATATTGCGGAGTACCTAAAGACCAATCGAGCTTCGCAGGGTATCAGTTTTGAAGAGATTCTCTGCAAGGCAGTCCCGCTCTGGCATAAGGAATCTGACACGGTTGAATATGCTTCGGTAATAGCATAGAGGGTCCTTCTCACCAGGGACTGTAATAGGTCGATATGGCTAAGTCTTCTACCATTCCCAGAGTTCTTAATCTGCCAGCTTTCGTTTTTTTTTTATAAAGCTGCTTGCGGCAGGAACGCGACTTCTTACTTTCTTACCCTCATAGGCTTATCAGCTCCTCTTCAATGGCCACAAACTTAGGGCTAATATGCAGTGCTTCCTTTTTCTCTACTGGAAGAGACTGCACTAGGTGCAGGTTTCAAGCAACAGTCAAGCCCCAGAAAAGATCATTAACGACACTGCGCACTTCTGTGCTAAAGTAGCTACCTTGACCGTCTGTACCGCTATTATTGGGCATATAGTGGTTGTTATAAGTGTTTGTATCTCTCTGGCTCGCATACTTCATCCTTTAAGCCACAGAGTAGAGCTGGTTTATGGAATCGTCAGTAAAGCCAGGGATCAAGGATAAGCGAGGAGAAGGGGCGATATAGCATACTAATCTAATACAGACCCTTAGCTCTAAAGTCGTGAATAGTTGGTGGCCGGACATACCCTGCACGAAAACCAAGAGCGTGAAGTCTCCTGTTAAGCGCTATAGCTGCTTCTATACTTCCATAGGTACGTCTCGAGGACATGCTCCTGAAAAAAGGCTCTTTGAGAATACCAGCTCTCTACTCTAAGTGTATTATCTTGCCCTCTGGCGGCTTGAGGGCGAGAAGATTTTTGAGGGTATCGCAGCTCCTGAACGCTTTTGTTGCAATTAGGATAGCCAGTATAGGCAGCATTGCATTGTAAATGAGAGGCATAGGTCCCAAGCCTTTATATAGTGAATGCTCGAGTCTGCAACAAATCTATGAGAATATAACCTCGGAATGCATCGATAGAATTCTTATACCTTTTATCTGGGGTGTATGTCATGCCCTTTGCATCTTGTACGAGTTGAATAGCAAACTTAGCTCTGCTGTGTTTATTGCGGAAAACCCCGAATTTTACATCCTATTTCGGTGGCGAGTCAGTTCAGTCTTAATTACTACAGCTGGCTATAGGGAACTAACCTTGTAATACAGTCTGCGCCTAGAACCAGCACGGCACGATGATTTAATATATTCGCCGATGCGAGAGGAGGAACAGATAATTGCCATGAAGCTCGCCCAGTTGTACACTCTCGTTGCCGGCCTTTCGTACTCGACCCAGTTGTTTCCCTACAGCTGACGACTAAGGTGGAGGAAGTAGTTCTTAGTACCGAATCTCCTTAGTCGCTTGGTTTTCACCAACGTAATGCTGCTTTTGCGCTTCAGAATCTTAGGCAGCTCGTACCGGATGAACTGTTTTTAATCTGTCAGCTCTAGTTAACTGCTATAGTAGAATTCGTTCTTGTCGTTGCAAAGAATACATACATTTGTTACGGAGATTGTGATGTGCCTAGGAATAGCGGCATGTTCTCGCTGCCAGCCAGCCATGAACTGCTTCTAATACACCCTGATAGTTCCTTTACCTGGATTTGGATCGTTTTCTATACCCTTAATGCCAAAAGCAACCTCCTTTATAAAGTTCTTTAGAGACTTTAAGTTGTAGGGGCTCGGGTTTTCATCAGCGTGTTCCTCTGCGTACCTAGACAGGCATTAGCATAACCACAGCAAGTGATGAGACACCAGAGTCTATCTTACTGGTTCCAGAGGCCAATCATGCGGTTGTACTGCGCTAACGTTTTATTATCAACCTGCTTAAAGATGACTGAATTGGTGATCCCTTCAGTGCATTGTACTGAGCCCTTATTTCTCCCATTGCAGAAAAAGTCTCAAGCACTCTTCTTTTTGGGCATTGTGACTATCGCTTTGTAAGGCAAAGCAGAACTATGGGTTGAGGAGTTACTTCCCCGTTGAATTCTTGCGGAAAGCAAGAGTAGAAATGAGGTGCAGTCGATTTGAGCAGGTAGGAAGTAGGACAAGATCAAAAACTAGCGACTACAACCTTATATATATAGATGATCTAAGCGCCCAGCACCATTGCGGACCTAAACGTGTAGGTCTAGGACCGACGCGCCCTCTAGCGGCTAAGCATTAGGCAGGCATTTAGGTTTCGGGAGGATGATGAGGATCGCCAGAAACTGGGCTCATCAAGAGCTCTGCCTATACCTCAGCCCTAGCGCATCCAACCAAATCCTAAGCCATGGGGTAGGTTGCATGAAGTTAAGGGAATACAGTGTAAATTCAAAATAGTATAGGTAAGAGGTAATAGGTTGATAAGTAGCCTGCCGGAGGGATGAGTGAGGTTAAGGTGATTTAAGGTGATTAAAGGTGATGCTTACTGAGCAAGGGTGATTAAAGCCTGAGCAAGAGCGGCGGTGCTGACTAACCCAGCCCGGGCGCGGGTCTCTTGGGTTTCGTTGCAGACTACCTGAATTATTAGAGATAGTATAGTAGCGTATAGTAATACTGATCGATATTCCCAGTACCTTTCACATCCTAGGTGATGATGTAGAAGGCCAAAGGCTAAGAAGAGACACAGAAAAAGAGGCCGTAGTGGCCGCGGCATAATTATGCCATTTTTCGTACTTGTGCCTGCCGGGGTAGTCGCTGACGCCTTTGATGATCAGGCAGGGGAAGGCATCCCACACATCCGCGCACATCGACGACTACAGTTTCGCTGGTATTGTAAATCTGATCGATATTGTACCGGGGTTCAGTTATTGAATTAACAGTGACAACGGTGCCAAATTGGGAATGAGGTTCTGGAACCCTGCCTGTCTCTACTCTGCGGCGTGGGACGGTATTGCACTGGCAAGAAGACGGATCGCAAACCACCCCTAAGACTTCCCAATTTTCAAAGAGAGTATCGTGTTCAGTGTCGCAAAGGCTTATTCGACCGGCGTTGAAACTGCCTTCAACGTAGTCATAACTAATAAATGGAAAGCAAGTCTTAAGGAGTGCTACTTCGGCTTTTGCATACAGATCTTCTATATCGAAGACGTCATGAAGAGGCTACGAGAAGCAACCCAAGCCAGGCTCCAACCCGCCGAAGGGTTACGCACATCCGAGCAACTCGCCTCGAGTTGCTACCTCGACCAGAAGTTGGGAGATGCCCTGGCACAAAAGCCGATGCCCAGCGTTGTCTACAGAGAGGCCGCAGAACCGAAACTCACACACAAATTAAACACCAATGTCTCATTACGCACCTACACCCTGTTCTCCAGCGCCATTTTACCAATTGTGGGTTCTGGGAGAATCATGATGTCAAATTATGCCTGAAACTATCAAATATGATCCAAACAGATTTGGGTTCTGAGTTAGAGGTGGACTTCCTATTCTCGAAGGACTTAGCGAGCAGTTCAACCAGGGATAGTGAGTGGCAAGAAGGGATCGTATTGCTACACGATGAAAAGAAAGTTGATCCCGACCTTTGTGCGACGATCTATCTGCTAACGGTACTCTCTAGCTTCTTTAGCCCATATGTTATGTGACAGTCAGCAGCTTTACAGGAAGGGCATGCAAAATATCATCAAATCTACCGGCTAACCTCTTCAGAGTTCAGAACTCCTTCTTCCATGTTATCCCGACAGTCCGTTCCATACTGGCTATCTCGTTAGCGTGCCTCTGTTGCTACACCCAACCCTGTTTCAAAAGGGAAAGAGGATGGTAGTATCTGACTTCTCATCGGTTAGTCTAGCCTTGCAAGGCATGACAGCGTAGTATTGTAGTTTTGATTGTCGTTTAGATAAGGGACCTCATGTGGGCTGAACAACACTTGTGAGATTTTGTATCAACTCAAATTTAACTGAAGTCAATTATTCTGCTAGGTATGTGAATGTCCAGTCCTTCAGTAAGAAAGTCACATTGTTTCTACATTCACTCCACGGTGATGGAGAAGACTATCATCACTTTCACAGCTATCATAACATCAAGTAAGATATTATCCTGTATTAGACGATACTTGTCAGCTATCCGTAAGAAGCCATCCCCGCAAATACTCGCAGCCAAGTGGTCCTGTCAAGTTGAGTGTTACCTTCTCAATTCGCTCTATAAGCCCATAACTAGAAATCTGTCAGCAGAACTTATGTAGTCGAGTTTCGTGTAGCATGAACCAATCTATGCTATTTGGGTCGTAGGATTCTCTTGGCAAACATAAATACCACCGCGACCCGCACGGTCCGAGATCGGTCGGCTCTGTCTCAATCAGTCGATTTTAGTATCAGATAGAACTGATACAACGCTGATCAACTAATGACAGGCCCCAAGGACGTGGCCATGGTAGAAGAGATGCGGCCTGTATGGAGGGGCTACGGTTGATGATTGCCTCACCTTCTACTTTGGGCTTAGTCAGTTTCGCTCGAAGGAGCGGCCCCCATGTTTAGACAGTGCAAAAGTGCCTACTTATCACTGGACCGACTTCCGGAATGGTTACAAGCTGAGTTCAAGGGTTTGCTACACGGGATCTTTTGCTAGAGGTATCAGGAGGTAAAGTGGCGGTTTGGAGATATACTCACCTTGATAGTAAATCTTTGTCTATAAAAGAATGGCATTTCGCCTGTAGTTCCCAACCTTTCTCAAAGCTCAGACATACAAACGACATCTCAAGAGCCACATACACTACTTAAAACACTACTTCAACCGCCAAAATGAAGTTCATTCCCATCGCCATTGCCTTCCTCTCCACCTTGGCCATCGCCGCTCCCTCTCCGGAAGGCGAGCTCGAACGCCGTCAATGCACCTGCAAGAAGGTCGGCGACGAATGGATCTGCACTGGAAAGAAATGTTACGACAAGCGCGACGAGCCGGCCCTCGAGAAGCGACAATGCACTTGCAAGAAGGTTGGTGATGAGTGGATCTGTACCGGCAAGAAGTGCTACGACAAGCGATCCATGGATCTCCAAAAGCGTCAGTGTTCTTGCAAGAAGCTTCCCAACGGAGAGTGGATCTGCAGCGGTCCCAAGTGCCCTCGAGATCTCCCTGATGAGTCTCACTTCCAGAAGCGACAGTGCTCTTGCAGAAAGGTTGCTGGCGAGTGGATCTGCAGTGGTCGAAAGTGCCCTCGCAGTCTTCCTGAGGAGGCTGAACTTGAGAAGAGACAGTGTTCGTGCAAGAAGTTGCCAAATGGCGAGTGGTTGTGTGGTGGGCCAAAGTGCGCCAGGGATGTCTCTTACATGGAGGAGGTTGATTAGATATGCAAATGCGAGGATACACAAGGTCTGGGTGAGTTTGAATCACGGCCTTCGATGAAACATAGCTGACAGATACTGTGGCAGGTACAATTTGATATACATACCTAAGCCGTTTAATTGAAGAATTCTGGCATTGGGGAGGGCGATACTGCAATTCATTAGGTTGTAATCAACTTCGCTGTAAATTACCCATTAAGCAGATACAATGAGCACGAATGAAGTACCAATCATTCCCACCCATGACCCTCCTTACAAGTAATTATATATTTATACACTTTTCGAAGTTCTCAAGTACTAATATTGAAGTGATATAACAAACATCCATAACATGTTGAACGACCTTATATAAAATATAGACAGCATTACTACGTGTCATGCGCAGCGCACACAAGTATAAATAAGTCTGCTGTTCCTCGTACTGGTGAGGTTCGAACGAGCAGACTTCCATCACTTTTGAATATTTACTTATCTGATACTTCATCACTGCCAGCTATTATGTTCTCCACAGCCCTGGAAAACAATGTTGGTGCAGCCACAGCATATAATGTGCTCAAGGGAGCCTCGATTAAACAGGAGGACATATACATCCCTGGCGAAAAGCTCAGTTCAGGCAATGTGGCAGGAGTCATCAAATCTATCGTGAAACCAGGTGCAAAAAGTGCTCTGATATCCCGTGGCATGTGGCACTTATGGTTTACTTGCGAATCTGGATCACAGATATGATAAGAGGCCGAATGATCAGATAATGCGAATACATTAAACGTGGATATTACTATTCATACAACCAGGTCCAGCCTGCCAAAATTAAACATGTAAATCTTCTCATCATCACTGCTGTCCATTAAATCCCGTAAACCCATTCCCCAAAGTGTCAAAGCCAGGGTACATTTGTCCCCAGTTCATATACTCAGTCTGGGGCGTCATTCCTCCTGCTGGAAGCATCTGATCCGTCATCATCTGTGGATACAATACGCCGTTGTTCCAGGCTTGAACATCCGCCGTACCCATCTGTCCATTCGTCATAGCCAGCATGGAAGGCTGCATCAGATCCTCAAACCCGGGACCCATTGTAGTTGGTGTCACAATCTCCAGAACCGTCTCCGGGACTTGGCTTCCCCTCCCTGCAGCACCACTGCGGATTGTCCTCAAACTATCTCTATGTCCGAGACTACCGCTCTCTTCGGAACCATCATCAATCATAACGCCAGAATCAGGTCTGGGCATGATATCTCGACTTTTACGTTGTACGATGGTCTGTGGTGCTTGTGATCTCACGATTTCGCCCTTCTTGTTACTGCGGTTCGTGTAAGGCATGCTTTGAGCGTTGGCGATACAGTGGTCTAACGTCTCGACAAAGCATTGGTAGAATTTGGTAGACAGTGTTTCGAGGGTGGCGGGATTCGACATCTTGTCAATGAGAGAAATTTTGAGTTGTTCGAAGGCTTTTTGGTATTTGGCTGCTATTTCGAAGTGTTCGATAACAGGAGTGTATTCTGAACCTGTTAGTCAATTTCCCAAGGAGATTGGTAGTACGACACTCACCATAAGGCCGAACGTCACCGTCGTCATCATCGGGGAAAACAATGTTCCAAATCTCTCTCCATTGAACTTCGGGAGATGTACCGCTTGCTCGTTTTCTGCTTAGCAACTTTGTCGCGGTCTGAGGATCGATTCCGCTCTCGGCATCTGCATCAGCGATGTCGCACATGTACTCTTTTGGTAGACGTTGATGATCGCGAAGTTCCTTTCGTGTGGGGAAAT
This sequence comes from Fusarium transvaalense, assembly GCA_013623685.1. Lineage (NCBI taxonomy): Eukaryota > Fungi > Ascomycota > Sordariomycetes > Hypocreales > Nectriaceae > Fusarium > Fusarium transvaalense. The sequence goes on from JABFFG010000205.1 coordinate 22,364, forward strand.
CGCGACTACAGCGATCGCAGACGTAAGCTGAGGGGTCATCGCGTTTATGCTGCTTTACAATGTGTTGTCTATTGGGATGTCAGAAAATGTTACCCCAGAGGTATGATCGACTCACCTTAGTTCAGCGAATTTGGGAAAATAAGTCATTGCGCAGCTGTGATGATCTCTCACGTTGAACCGATGAGGATTCCTCTTTCGAAATGGACAGCTGAGTCGAAGATTCTCGTCATCCTTGGGATTAGGTCGAGAGCGTTTGGTAGGTAAAAAGCCTGATCCTTCGCCGTCACTGTATTCATCGCCATCATCTTCACGCTTGCCCTGCTTCTTGCGCTTCCCGCGTCGATCACTACCTGAAGCATCTTGTGAAGGTGTAGAGGATGAGCTTGACCTTGACATTGTGTGGGATAGTTGACCATCTGAGGCGGATTGCCAAATGTGTTGGCTTATATCTTGAGCGAAATTTGACACAAGACTCTGGACTTTGTCTTGGGCGATGGAAGTGTCATTGAGATCGACGCCGTAGATGACTTGGAGAGCATAGCTGAGGACCAGGTTGGCATCTTCTTGCGTAACAGCTTCAGACTCTTCTTCGTCGTCATCACAATCTGGACTGTCTGTCTGATGAGACTCTGTAGGCGTGAGGACTCTCTCCTCCTTGATGAAGGATGTTGTGCTAGGACTGAGAGAATGAGCGACGTGATGGTGCATTAGAAGACAACAGGCTTACCTCGCAGGTCGAAGCTCCTCAACAGCGGGCTGTGATTGGCCCTCATTGATACCGCGAATCTTGAGATCAAACTCAGGATACCCCGTGATGATGGCGTCTTCATCTTCATTTACAAAAGTCGAACAAGTTCCATTCGACGGGTTGTGTCGATGACAAATGCGACTCGCAGGTCTTGACCCGCCATCAAGTGTCGTAGCAGCGAATTGTTCGTTAATGGAACTCGCATACGTAGTGCTTATGGGACTCGCCAAGGTAGAAAGTGAATGGGTAGTCGCTGAATCTGGGACATTGGCTGAAGAAATACTGCTCATGGACGACTCTGTAGGGGAACGAAGACGAAACGCGCCTGGATTAAAGTGAAGAGTCTCTGGGAGTTTCTTGCCATGACGTCTATTAAGAATTGGGAATTTAGAAAGTGGCGCATCGCTGTGACGACCATCTTTTGTGCGAAAGGGTAGATGGTGAAGACCAGCTTCGCCGATCTGGCTGTTGCTGCTGTGATCTGTCATGGCGACCGTTGCGATGCAATGCGCGATGTCAAAATATGGGGATGGGAATATCTGGAAGGGTTCAGCATTAATTTGGACTCTCTTTTTTGCCATCAAGTGATGATGCCCTCGTTAATGTTTGACGCCATTGGTTTCGGGTAGATTTGACAGGGTGCGCTTACATGGATCAATTAAATTGGGTTTATTATGCAAAAGACGATAAGGACGAAAATAATTAGATGTGGGATGAATGAATCAATTAGATTGAAACAGAGGAAACAATGCGGTCTCTGAAACGATAAATGAGCGTGGGTGAGTTTGAGTAATTAAGACAAGGGAAAGGGACACAGAGAGAGGGAGGGATAATTATAGCGACAATTAATATGACAGGATTCGATCAAAGAAAAGAAAAGGGCGTAAGCAAGCAGTGTTTATAGTTATAATAGGAAACAAGAAAAAAAAAAAGGGAGAGTCGGACATCCGTTTCATCTTGTCTTCCATGTCAATCTCCTCCCTCCCTTCCCTGGCTCTTTCGCACAGGTTGCCTCGCCTGAAGATTGCATCCAAACGAAAGTCCTTGAGCATCTTACAGAGACATCACTGGTTAAAGGGTTCAGAGTGGTCCACTACGCTGGTATGAAAGTGGTAAGACTCGTCTCTGATCCCTGGTAAGCGGTAGTTGACAATGGCTCTGATTCGCTCGTGATGGCCGCTGTTGCATGGGCTGTGTTTGTTAGAGGGGGAGTTTTCAGGCACCAGAATTTTGAAATGGAGTTGAAAGTGTTACTGGTCAGCCTTATAGTTCGCGTGAGTTTCAACAGAGCAGATCACCCCACGGGTTAATGATGATGTGCTTGTTGACGTAGGTGTATATACAAGGGGATAAAAAGAAACACAGACCTTAAGCTTAGAGTATGCAGAATAGATAGCCTAAAAGTAGTGTAAAGAATCGCATAAAGTACCCAAGTTATTTTACCTCTTAGGCAAGCAGAGTCAAGTTTTCTGTACCCGCGAGGATATGCCAGACGAGAGAAACGGAACTCCGTTCGGATTTTTCCAAGGGAAGTGAGCCGTTATTGGATAACCCGAAACGCTGATCTCAAATGAAGAGCAGTTTCCGAATTCATTTGCAGACATCCTGGACGGGCTGACAAACCTGTCGAATGGTTTGGTTCAATATGCTCCGTCGTAGTGCGGAAGTACCAGTCCAAGAGTTGGCATTGGGGTTGATATTTATAAGAAAAAAGTTCGACGACTATTTTTATCGCTTTCGGGATCTGTGCAGATTATTATGAGCTCAATGTTAGACTGAGTCATGCAACGAGCCGATACCATGATCATAATGTAATACGCGTATCGGTTAGGTTACACCTCCACTAAGCTTCACCATATACGCGTATAGCAATGACTAGCACTCTGTTTGGTCTGCTCGGTACTAGGAAAATATGGAAACACAGCCTGTAACTAAATTTACCTTTCCTACTAGTCCATTGACTATAAAGTACATACTCGTCGTGGTGAGCAGAGCCTTAACCAATTTTCACAAACTGCATTCTTCAGCACATACCATAATCATGTCATCAGCACAAGACCCCAACTCGAATAGACAGACAAGGTGTTACGAGCTTGAAGGAAGTCTACCCGAAGCACCGATCCTACCACAATATGAGGAACTGGCCGAACTAGAAGCAACCACGGCTGGACGAGGTATTGGCTGACTCGAATTTAAAAGAAATCTCACCACTGACAAGACAACAGATGACGGTCGTATTGATATTGATCTCAGTTCACGCATAGCTCGACGTCTATCGCGACTAGTTCCCACTGAGAAACCACAAGTGCCACCAGAGCAACACTCAAGCCTTCCGAGTCCCCCAGAGTACTCAGAAACAGGCGAGTCTAGCATCCGCCTCAACATAGTTATTCAACTGGTAGGCAGTCGAGGCGATGTTCAGCCTTTTGTGGCCCTCGGCACAGAATTGCAGCGCCATGGCCATCGAGTTCGACTTGCAACCCACGGTCAGTTCGACAAATTCGTCCGTGATGCAGGACTTGAATTCTACTCCATCGGTGGTGACCCCGTTGAATTGATGGCATACATGGTCAAGAACCCTGGCCTGTTCCCTAGCATGAAGACTTTACGGGGAGGCGAGATTCAAAGAAAGAGGAAGATGATAAATGAGATGCTGCACAAGTGTTGGGAGTCTTGTATTTGCCCGGATGAGTTAACTGGACACCCATTCGTCGCAGATGCAATCATCGCCAACCCGCCTAGCTTTGCCCATATTCACTGTGCTCAAGCTCTCGGGATTCCCGTACATCTCATGTTCACTATGCCTTGGACTAGCACACGAGAATTTTGCCATCCTCTAGCAAATCTCCAAGCTAATGGCAGTGAAATGTCAGCAAGTGCTGCAAACTATGTCTCTTACACCTTGGTGGAATGGATGACATGGCAAGGGTGAGTTGTCAATCAAAAAGCCTTGAAAAGTATCACAAATTCTAATTACACAACAGACTTGGTGATATCATCAACGCATGGAGACATTCATTAGACCTGGAGCCAATTCCATTCAGCGAAGGACCTTGTTTGTCCGAAACACTGGGAATACCTGTTACCTACTGCTGGTCGCCAGCATTAGTTCCTAAGCCAAAAGACTGGGCCGATAATATTGGTAAGCTTCCTCCATATCGTCTGATTCTTGCCTCGTCCTGACTTGTATAGATGTTTGCGGCTTCTTCTTTCGGGATATGCCATCTTATAGACCCGACGCCGACTTGGAAAGGTTTCTTTCCAACGGACCGGCTCCGGTATATATAGGTTTCGGCAGTATCGTGATTGACGATCCGGAAAGGCTAACGGAAACAATCCGTGAAGCTGTGCGTGCAACGGGCACCCGAGCTATTGTTTCCCGAGGATGGAGCAAACTTGGAGGAGACTCACCTGGCGATGATACTATTTTCTTTCTCGGTGACTGTCCTCACGAATGGCTATTCCAGCACGTCACTGCTGTCGTCCATCACGGAGGAGCTGGTACAACCGCCTGTGGATTGCTCAACGCCAAACCAACCACCATCGTCCCATTCTTCGGGGAGTGAGTACTACTATTATTACTTCCGATCCATTTCCAGTACTGACCTCTCCCTTCCAGTCAACCCTTTTGGGGACACATGGTCAATGCCGGCGGTGCAGGCCCAGCCCCCATTCCATTCAAAAGCCTGAACAAAGATAACCTCGCAGATTCTATACGCTTCTGTCTGACCCCTCAAGCATCTGCGGCAGCTCGTACTACCGCCGATAAGATGTCGCGTGAGGCAGGTGTCAGACGTGCTGTGGCCTCTTTCCACGCCAACTTGCCTTTGAATCATATGCGCTGCGATATGCTGCCTAATCAGGCCGCATCATGGACGCTCAAGACGAACGGAAAAACTCTGAAAATATCCAAGGTTGCCGCCGAGGTTCTTGTGGCCAGTAACAAAACCTCGTGGAAAAACCTCAAACCGTATGTTTCCCCTCATTCGATCGTCATTTCTTCTCCTAACATTTTCATAGTTACCAGTCGCATCCTGTCCGTATCGAGAATCGACGCTGGGACCCTGTAACAGCTGCACTCTCGTCACTCACCACAACCGGTATTGGCATGGTGACCTCAGCTTCTGATATCGTTGTCAAACCAATCCAGGCATTCCGACCTGTCAGCTCGGGCGAAAAGAGGGCTTCTAGTAGTCAAGACTTATCTGGCACTCAACCTAGTAGCCAATTCGGAACCAAGATAAGCAATGAGAAGGATGAAGATATCTTTGGAAAGCCGGCAGGTTTAACTATTCCTCCATTAAACAAGAGCCGCAGCATCAACGATTTGCACCAGCAACATGGCGCCGTTGCTGCTTTGAAGGGCTCTGCTTCTGGTGTCGGTGGCTTTTTCAAACATTACTCAAAGGGCATGTTACTTGACCTCCCTTATGCCTTATCTGAAGGAATGCGAAACGCCCCGAAACTCTACGGCAGTCAGGCTTACGACCCTGGTGCCGTAACCGACTGGAAATCTGGCGGTATTGCAGCTGGCAAGAACTTTGCGCATGGCATTGTCGAAGGTATTGGAGGCATAGTCATGGAGCCTATACGAGGAGGTAAGAAGGATGGCGCTGCTGGAGCCGCAAAGGGTTTTGGTATTGGCTTGTTGAATATGACGACTAAAGTGACATCTGGCGCCGTGGGATTAGTTGCTATGCCGGGACAAGGTATATATCAGAGTGCAAGGGCACTTGCAAAGAGGGAAACAGGCAAGGCTATTGTGCAAGCAAGAAGGGTTGAAGGCGCTGAATTTATGAAGCGGGCTGATAAGGATGAGCAACAGCGATACCAAGAGGCTGTCATGAGAGCATATGAATTGATTTTCAGAGAATAGAATAGACATTATTTATTTATATAGAAATCCAGGTATGTTTGTCACACGCCTGGTCGACCAATAACATTGAACATGAGCATCGTGGAACAGAGTTGATGGTCAGCCCCTCAACCTTTTGCTTGAGCCTAAACAGAGAAGGCGACCTCACAGGTTGGTAATGAAGTGTATGTATACATATGTCACGGCCGCAGAGGTCTATTTGATGTCTATCACGATATTCATGTAATTATTTGTCTTACGCTCTAATCTCATATCGTAGATCTAATCCCTTCTGGGAAACACTCTTTCCATCTACAATCCAACCTTGAGAATCTCAGCTGCCTTCAAGACCGCATTGGCACTCCTCTCAACCCACTGCTCAGCCTGAGTCAGGTTACCCTGATCCAAACTGTCCTGTACAGCTGGGAAGACATCCGCTCCATAACCACTCTCCAGACCTGGAGCACTAACAACGTTGTAAAACGAGAATCTTCCAGGCAAAAGACCTGCGCTCGCGAAACCACGGCTAAACTCCTTGAACTTGGTATTGACAACACCCAGAAGGACAGTATCGTTGAGAGCAAGGGCTTGCTTAGCCAGAGTATCGATTCGCTTTCCTGCAGTCTCAAAGGCAGAGACTGCTTCGTCGAGAGGGCTGAGATCGAGGTCGTACTGTGAGAAACGGTCTTCCAACTTTTCCTCTAGATCTTCAAAGATGTCACGGAGGGCGGAACCAGCATGAGGCATGTCCCATGGAATCAAAGGGTCATCGGCGATGTGATATGTTAGTAGAGTGACGAATTGGCCCATTGCCGCGTGGAGATGGAAGCCTGGGTCTGCGTATTCGGTCATCCAGTGGTGTGTATCGTACAAGCTGTGATACGCATAGACGGGATCCTTGGGACCGGGGCCACCAGCAATATCGAGCTGGAAATATTAGCCAACAGCCAAGAGAAGGGACAGTTGAGGTCTTACCGAGCTGATACCGTTGTGGTAAAAAGCAGCATAGTCGCTGCCACTACCCATAGCTGGAAGCACTCCTTCGGTAGCATTGTACCAAGCATCGTACAAGGTTGGTCCAGCACCGTAGCCCTCGGGGAAAATGATCTTTTTCATAGTCTCGATAGCAATAGTCTGGATCTCTCCTGATCCAACAATTTCGGCTCGTGGACCTGAGACCGCTGTGTCAAGGTTGATGTAGGCGACTGTCTTCTCAATAAGTTCAGGGAGATGGTCCTCTACCCACTCCGTGCTGCCCATCAGACCAAACTCCTCGGCATCCCAAGAAGCCAGAATACTGAATATTATTAGATATTAGTCGTTCGAGAGATTTGTGTTGGATACGTACATAGTTCGACGAGGCTTCCAACCTTTCTCGACAAGCTTTCCAAAAGCCTTTGCCATCTCGATGAGAAGTGAACCGCCAGAGACAGCATCAGCAGCACCGCCTCCAGTCCATCCATCACGATGATTTCCAATGATGACATACTCATCAGGGTTAGTTCCATTGATAGAAGCAAGCACATCCCAGGCTGGTTCGAGTCTCGCATCCATGATGTTGACCAGGTTCAGAGTAGCCCCGGGAGCAGGACCGCTGTGGTAAGTCACGTTTGAAAAGGCACCCTTGTAGTTGGTTCGGTTGACTCGTTCAGCTGGGATACCGTGACCTTCAAGGGCGTGAAGAAGTTGGAGTCCATCTCGGGGACTGATGGGGATGGAAGGAATCTTGGGACCGTAGGGGGTGATGTCGCTACGGGGAGCGTCTTTGGTTGAGGCGTAGCCGATTGTTGAGGGGTCGCCGAAGGAGAGAGATCCCCAGCGGGTGCTGCCTCTTTGGATGGCAGAGGGATGACGAGCAGGGCCGTCTTTTAAATGTTAGAGTATAGTTCATTGGATGGCATCTGGCTTTGCTAACCTGGATAGGGGAGATAGCCGTTCTCCTCGGTAATCTCACCGTCCTCGAGAGGGTCAGTGTATAGAATCGTACCGATCATACCGTTTGCCTAAACACATATTAGTTCAGCGAGACTCTGCCTCACTTGACTCGTCTCACCTCAGCGTTCTTGATCTTAACACCACGATTCGCACCACCATATTGAGCCAAAGCAATCTTGCCTTCCAAGTCAACACCAAGGTCCTTGAGCTTCTGGAAGTCCTCACGGGCACCACGTCTATACACTATCAGCTTTAGCCGAACACATGATATCGTTGTTTCTTACCCGACGTAGACATATTCAGCATTGGCCTTTCCACTACCTGAGAGAGCATGATACGCTGGCTTCTCATTAGGGTTGCTCGTCTGAGGATCAACATCAAGAGCGTCCTCAAGTCTCTGAACCTCATGCTGTGACCCATCAGGCCGGTTCAACTTCAAAGTACTTTCAATAGGCTCCGTGTACCAGATCCAATACTCGTCGATCCACGACTCCCAACCGTGCTCGCTCCACTTCTGCTGTGTCCACTCCGCCTGAGATCGGTTATGGCCTGCGAGACGGTATCCAGAGGAGTAGTAAAGCGACCAGTCCGAGATACTGTTGTTGTCGAACGAGTTGACTAGTAACGTCTCTGTTTCGGTGAGAACAGGGGGAAAGGCTACAACGTCTCGCTTGATATGGCGGCTATGGGGAGAACGGGCATGACGCTTTGAGCGGAGGTGAGCGAGTTCTTCTTTGTCTGGGAGACAGGCGTAGACGCACGCCGCAGCGACGAGATAAGATGCCAGAGTCCTAGACATGATGACAGAACTGAAGGTCTAAGATCCGTGACGAGTCATCTCTATTCAACGGGACTTAAACAGCTTATTTATACTAATATCCCTCTTACAAATAACCGTCTTGGCTGATCACTACATAATCTGGTTCAACAAGCGGGGAACCCAACCCCAACTTAAACGACATTTTGAAGGATGATAAGCTAGAGCTTACACCGCTTTGCGCTTCTCCAAAAGAGGAATGTGAAGCTTTGAGATGGAAGCGTGCGGAGAAGATTCGATAAGCTTGTTGCGTCATTGCCTTGGCGTCGTGTTATTCTGGCTTTGCTCACCTTCCAACTTGGGGCACGATCCGCGCAACGTCGTATTGGAACTAATGCAAGGCGGGGTCCAAAGAGCTATGTTCTTGAATAGCCGAAGGCTCCGCGAGGTTATCGTGTTTAAGCTTGTTTTTGGGTTTAGTTCGAGTGGTTCTGAACAATGACATTGAATTCTATCACAAGTGAGGCTGGTTGCCTCAAAGAGAGCTAATCAGATACGAAGAAACAAACATATTTGTTCTGTCAATAGTCTCTAGCAACTCCAATGCCCAGAAGGCCACCCCAGATTCTATAGTCACTTAGTAGTATCCACGGAAAACCTTTGACCCTCCCTCACAATGCCCATCCGCTCCCTCAAGCAGTGATCCAGCTTCCTCGTTGTGCGATCTCCTGTTTCAGTCCAAGGGTAATCTAGACGACTCCATGGAACTTCCTTCGCGACTTTCACCAGACCAAGACCTTATCAAGGTGACTCCATACCAGGCGGCTCAGAGGGTGAAATCCCATCTTCTTTGGCAATGTAGAGATAGATGCAATCTCATCTCTTGGTCAAGCTCGTTACTCCCTGCTACAGTACGGCCTGTATCGCCATGCAACGGATGATGATCGCCCATCCTTGTCGGACATATATCTGATCATGATCGATACACGCAAGTTTCCAAAGCGAACATTTCTTCGCGACATGGATGCCATAGACACATTTCTTCGAGTTCTGGATGCGACGCAGCCTTTCTACTCACGATCGAAGGATATGGAGCAATTGAGAACACGACAAAAAGAGCGTAAAAAAGATTCATACTTTGGAGAATATCTCACCCAAGGCTCTCTTATTATCAAAGACATGTGTTGCCAAACATCGATACAGGAACTCATCGATAACGGGTTATTTGGCTTGTGCCCTCCTTTGGAATACTCAAGTCGAAACCGCTGGCCGCTAGTCATAGTTTCAATCCGTAAATGGGACTTTGAGACCAAGGCAACAGACGAAAAACGAGTTCAAAGTGCCATATTAATTGCTAAAGTAGGAATGGACAGGCAGTTTACCTCCCCTTTCGCAATCATGTTATTGGCATTACAGAGTTGCGATACAAATGAGGGGTGCATTTGGAGGTGCTTTAGTCACCACTTCACTGGTAAGCATATTTCACCTGGGATGACGCTCCACTAACCACAAACGTTTGTAGATGAGGAAATGGACCTCGGCGAACTCACTCATGATCTTGATACTTACAATGCAAATTGCCATATGAAGGAGCTTATTCAGTTCAAAGAACTGGTGGACGCCATCGGCATGAAGAGGCGGGAAGCTCAAGAATCGAGGAACCTGGAGGCGGACATTACAGTCAGCTTCCAAAACCTGTCTGTCGATACCGAGGCCTCCTCAATTGATTGACCGTTGAGTGAAGAAGTTGTGAGAGGGGTTGACTGATGGATAAGAGTCAGTGTATTCTCCGCTGGTCCTTTATGTACACCTGGATCTTCAATCCATGCTTGAAACAATGTCTAGTTGGAAATGTCTGCTCGGTAAAACTCTTGATGTCATGACCAATGGATTATGTTGCATATAAAAACAATCATGCGGTAAAAAAGAATACTGGGCCTGCTACATGAAGTGTTACCATGGCGGCATCATGCTATCATCTAAATAAATCTAAAGCGAGAATTGAGGATGCAGAGGCCAATTTGCTAGACCTCTTGGCAAGCTTAGGGTAGGTCAACTGGTAGGGATGAATGATTATCCGTTGATACTAAGCTCCCTCCCCGCTTTTTCAATCATCAGGCAACTGCCCAGCTGTGAAACCCTGACGGCTCTTGCCAAAGTCATTACAAGAAACTCTTATTACTTTATTCTTGAAAGAACCTTGTATACAGCCCCCGCGACGTGCAGCTGGAGAGGCGCCGCCCTCAGTATGAAGCTACAAAGTATACTCCACGCCCTTTTGGCGTTTGTCGTATCTGGGGTAGCTCTGACAGGTGCGTCATTGTTCTCCACTGATTCTCGATACCCGTCGTCACTAACCTTGTCAAAGACACGACCCACGATGCTAGCGAACCCGACGACGACATCGAGCTCCACATCCCGGCTTTCAGCAGCAACAGTAATCGTGGTGGATGGGTGAACCCCGAGGACCTGCTGCCTATGCCGCAGTGTATAGCGCAACAAGATCAATCTGCCTGGCTGAGTGCTATGACCCGATGCACCCGACATCGATGCACCAACCACTTCATCTTCTGTACCCACTACCAGTGGCTCACCCAACTGGTCTGTCTTAGCACAGAATTCTCCCCAAGCACCATCGAACCTTACATGGAATATTGCAGTCGATCTGTCCTCGCCAATGCACAACTCGCGCAATGGATTCAGTATTTCACCGGACGGAATTGGCTGGTTCAAAACGGCGACACCAACCATTTGCACTATCTCTCGCCGAGAAGTTTGACACGAGGATACAAGGCTGTTAGCGTCGCTCAAAAAGCACCAGTATGCCTCAGAAAGGCGACTACTCGATCCCAGGAAACTTTTGATCATGTGATGGAATCTTGCGGCTTCACAAGCACGACACTTCATATCGGAAACGCGGCACGACCTTGGGAGTATAGCACGGCTCGAAAGTCCATGACTGCTCTGAGCTATGACACTGCCGGATACGATATGACAAAGTCTTACGTACAGCCAGGCGAGTATTTCGAAAAAGATTGTTTTTGCAATCATTTCTTGATTGCTCAACAGCATGAACCATGTTCGGACCACCTTGACTTGACGAAGGAGCGACTATGGCTGCACGCAATCTGCGGCCCAGCAAATCTCCCCGAGAACTGGAAAAAGTCACTCAAAGTCCTTGGAGAAGACTACATTCCGACTTGGAGATGGACTTCGTCTTCGAATATCCCAGACATGCCGCCGACCATCCCCGGGCTTACTCAGCAATGTAAAACCGAAGCTTGTAATACAGACTCGGAAGGCTTTTGCGAGGTGGAGCCGGCGATCGACAGAGCCTGTATTTGTGGTAAGCTTGACTACAGCCTTTGTCAGGGTGCTTGTCAGAGTTTCGAGTCAAGAAAGCAGTACATACAGTGGCTTCTTACGCTCTGCGACGACGTCAAAGGTTGGCATGGTCTGCCTAAGGGTTGGCATGAGCTATTGGCGCCTCTGCCTCGTGAAATGATCCCATGGAACTGGAATCTTCGACCGAAATATGCGAAACACGCGGAATGCTCCTTCTATCTGACGAAAATCGGAAGCTTTGCCTTCATCAATATGGTGACCATACTTGCTGTATATATCGCGGAGAAGTACTCCCAGAGTTCGAATGCCCTCAAATCGCACGCGAAAAGCCCGGCATGGATCTTAAGGGGCTTGGTACTCGCCAGTGTCCAGTTAGGAGGCAACTGGATGAATGCCAAAATCGTTCAGGGTACACCAGGATTTGAAAATGTTCCTGTCTTTCAGCTGATGCTTCTTTGGTGCTCCTTGCCTCGCCTTGGATGGCTTGCTATAGCACCTGCTGGGATCCATCGTCCTGAATCGAAAGATCTGGCAGCAGCATCCTCGGCCCTTTACGCAGAGGTTCTCCTGCAGATGGTGAATCTCTATTACATGACTACAGTGGTTAAGTATGGACTTCACCATGGCTTCTACTTTGGTGTCTTGCCCGAAACGGAACTTGGATACTCCGCTTGGTTGATGTACGGTGGAGCATTTTTGTGGCTTTTCGCTGTTGGTGTCACAGCTATACCAGTCATTCGGATCTTGCGTCCATGGTTAGCCGACAGAAATAGCACAAACAGAGTAGGAGAAGATCTGTCGGAATGTGATGCAAACGGATGCACGGGAACCTGGTCCACTCCAGATGTTCGTGAAGGCTTGTTGCCCGAGTCGTTCCAGAGTTCTAGCTACGGCACCATACCGGTAGTGGCTAGATCTAGTGAGCTTCATGAGGATCCTAGAGAGCCTCATATGAGCCTCTACATCATTTTAACTCTAGGCCTTCCGGCGTTATGTCTCGCGCAATGGCTTTTCTGGATTGGGTTCATTCGCGTGAGTGGTGAAGAGTAAGTCTGCCAAAGATATCGAGAAAACGCTCAAAGCTAATTAGTTACAGTTTCTGTCCCCCCTCGCTGGGGGCTATGACTGGCGTGTGGACAGCTTCCTCCTTGGCTACTGTCGCTCTGAAATTCATTATTTAGAATTTAGATAGAGTAGTTAGACACAAGTCAGGAAATATGGCTGCAGATATCGCATCAAACCCTCTTAATCAAGATCCGGACTAGGATGTGTTCTATTATACGGATTGAGCTAAAACAAAACTGCTTTCACTATGGTCGATACATAGAGTGATTCTCCCTGTCGAATGTCTTTTCCCTTTTGGTTGTTTCACCAACCGACTACATTATGCATCCCAATTTTGCAGAATTCCTTTCACCTTCTGCGTCCTTGGACTACAGAATATCTCTAGAATATCTTTCCCATTAGGCAATAAGAAGTTATATGGGGTGTTCTAGTTCTGGAATTTGGTTTGGATCCACCATCGGATCCCATGCCATCTCCCTCCAGGTGGTGTGACGAAGAATCTGTTCCCTCAAGACCAGATGTGGGTAGATAGCGCTGGGGCCAGGGAGCTGTGTCGAATCCAAGGTCGTGTGTTCTACTGATAAAGAAGCATCGTCTTGATCGGCAACACCTTGCCATACCGCTTGAGTATCCTCTGACATTTGAAAGGTCGAAGTACACTTGCAGCTTATGCAGCTGTTGTACCGACCAACTTTCCGATATGTAAAGATACCAACATGTTCTGATGCGTAGTACCATATTTCAAGAACTTCCAGTTTCGGCATCATCTTTACAGCCTCCGCTGCGCTGCATAGAAGCGCATCAATGGAATTGTCCGTGTGAGATATCATCGTCTCTGAAGTTAAAGCAAGAGTCTTCAACTCCTTGTACTCAACCTGGGGATGGCGTGCAAGGAAGCTGCTAGCATCGAGGGCGAATGAGATGGCGATATGCTCCATACGATCTGCCGCTTCTATCAAGTCGCTCAACAGCTTGGAGTTCGACCTTGGTGTCATGGCTGGGGCAGCGGTTATGTTGTCATAAGTTATAGAGCGCCGATGGTAGTTGGTGCCGCATTCCTCGTAAAATGAAAAGTCATTCACTGAAGGCGGCATAACAAATGCGACCTTGAATTTCTGATCGTATTGCCTGTCCTGTCTCTGGGCTCCATAGCACCATCGCTCAATGTGCACTGCCTTGAGAGATACCAAAGACCGTAAAATGATGGATAAGGAGCCTGGGTCGATGTTCGGATAGAATCTGCGACGGATGACAAGCTTGGCTACGCAGGTGACACTGGGAAGTAGCGTGTGTTGTTGATGCTGTGTTGGACCCAAGGTGAGTGGAAAGTGGCCCAGGAGATCCAGTGCTTCAGACTCCCATATGGCAGGCTCCAGATACGGACGCCTCAAAGACCAAAGCCGAGTGATTGGCGATGGTTTCCTTGACAGAATTGGTTCTGACCGAACTCGGAGGCCTCCTGCAGAACTGTACCACTCATTACGAGAGATAATCCCAAGTTCCAACGTCAACCTGTGATCACCCCAGGTTGAAAGAGCTTGGAACAAAAGCTGGACCGAGTTCAGAAAGCTGATATTGCCGAAGGCTGCCAAGTATGTGGTCAAGGCGAAGTCGAGCCAAACCCCGAGCAGAATATGCTTGACATAATGTCTCCGCTCATCCGTAAAGTCTGCCAAGATACCAATGTCGTGTACATTTACCGCCAGGCTACGGAACAATTCTCGTTCGACGATGTGTTGCCAAGGTTTTGAGACTCCAGCAAAAGTCGATAGTTTTATGCTGGAATCCTCTTTGCTCATAAGAATAAGCCAATCCAGTATATACAGCTGGATGTCGAGTGGTAGTTTGGGACCGGTCATGGTTGGCCGCCTGGTGACGGTGAAACAGCTCATCTTGATGGATTGTGTTGGATGGCGGAAATTGGTATGACTGGTAATAGGCGAAAAGGCCTTTATTTATAGGAGAAACATAATTTGATAAAATGATTTAGACCTCAAGATTAGTATTGAGGTTTGCACCTGACTCACTCGTTAGACTTTTGCCCTCGAGCTGAACTCTGTTGCTACCTTCTGACGAAGGCTATATATAAGGCAACACGACTTTGAGTTTGAAATCACCACGAGTAACCTTGATCCATTCCCAGGGACATATGCGAATATGGTTCAAATTCAATTCAGTACCGTAGCTTGATGGTGGAAGCCAATAATGTGGGGATGGGAATATCTTTGGTCAACCAGCTTTCCCTCCGTCGCCCCAAATGTCCTTGGGATGAATGGATAATCCTACTACTAACTAAATTACACTTATTAGTACAAAGATATAGATTCGATGGTACTGGGCGGCTATTTCGAGTCACACGAGCCTAAAACGGCAGATACAATGATGGAACAATAAGAATAGCTTGCAAATGATGTATTAAAAAAAGAATCTAAAGCTCCAAGATGCTCTTCTATGTACTGGTCTCCGACCTGGTGTCATGTCACCAACTTAACTCCAGCTTACTTGGGAAGGTTGGCAGGAGTGTAAGACTGGTTAGGCTTAACAACCTTTCCTCCCTGAACCTGCTTGTCGGTATAAGCAGGCCAGACAATCTGTCGCTTGGAAGAAACAACAGAGAAAGTGGTGAATCCGTTTCCGGGACCGAACTGGCCGCTCCAGCCAGAGGTGACGGTGTAGTCACCGCACTTGACAGGGCCGCCGTTGCGCTGAGAGGCCTTGCTGCCCTTGACAACGAACTTGCAAGCGGTGGCGGCACCGCTGTGGGTGTTGATCTTGAAGTTCCAGGTGCAGGAGCTGTCGTCCTTGGCGCAGCTGCGCTGCATGTTCTCGATGGTCCACTGGGGGGTGGCGGCCATCATGTTGACGGCGGGATCAGCGGGAGCAGCGGCGACGCTGGAGGCTGAGAGGACAGCGGCGAGGAAGGCGAGAGAGAACTGCATGTTTGCGGTTGAGAAGGTTGAAGAGTTGTTCTAGAATGAGTCAGTGTGATTGTCATGCAAGTGTTGCTGGGATATACCAACTTGAAGGTGTAAGAAGTTGTTGTAGAAGTGGTAGCGAGTGACTGAGTTGTAGTTGATGATGATGATGATAAAACTGCGCTGTTGTTTGCTCCTTATATAGTCTTTTCGTCCGGCATTCCCGTTCAAAATGTCTGACTGTATGATGTTATACGAGCTTCAAATTGTTCAGCCCATTTCTCAAGGAACGAACCGAATCTCGAATAGTCCATTCAACCAATTCTGTCCCGACTTAGACTAAACCATAGGTTAAACATGCACGTGGTGAGCTTCTTACGGTGAAGTTGCATGATTTACCTGTAAGCAGTCTAGTTACAACTCGTATAACCGTCAGCTAACCACTCAAATGCGGTGGTTATTTTTGGGCCAAGACCCTTGTCTCATAGCAGATTCAACTTAAAAACACGCGCCTGACTGTTTTGACTAGAAGAATATGGTTCTTTTTTTGCTCGTATTATTCACCGATCATTCCATCGTTTGTGAATTATCGAAAAGGCGATACCCGATGCGTCAATATCGACTCAAGGCTATGGCTATATTTGGGTAGAGTGGGATTCCATGGCCTCGTCTAAGGACGCCACATATCGTTTACATCGGAACATCGGCATTCTTTCCAGGGGTCTCGGCTGTGCCCACTCCCCACGTTTTCTCACTTTGTCTGTCACGTTACGGGGAAAAGGTTCCGTTTAGAGCTTACAGCCTCATACAACGTAGCACTAGGGAATGTTGAACCAATCATCCAGAGGATAAGTCGAGAATACTCATCGTGTAGATTCTCACTTTTGTATTTTCGATGATGTCATCCCTTCAGAGTTTCTCTTCATCCTTCAATAAGGTCGAAACTCGAGCAAGATTGTTGGTAACTAATGTGTTCAAGATATTCTACTAAGTAGATGGCAACTGTCAAACCTTCTGACCATGTTTGGAACCTTTACTGGTTTTAATGTAGACAACTATAATTACAGCTCAATTAACGATTGAATTTGATATTGAACAGTCATATGTGGACTGTAGGTTAACACTTTATTGCTACCTCCGCCGTAGAGTGCTCCTTCAAGTTCAATTACTACATTAGCCACCAGTCTCTCTCTATCAACCCAATTTTTGTTATGTCAGCGGCTGTAACGCGCCACTCATATATCTACATACACGTGTTAACCGCAATACATTAAAGCTATTCAGTCTGGAGTTGGAATGTTGCCATATCCAGACCGGAGGACCACAGCTAAAAGTTACACAATTGATCACAGCAATGGAAGTTGAAGTAAATTGAGATTCTGATGATCAAAAAGCTGAAAGAATAGCAATATTCCTAACTACGAAATGAGCGACACTCATATCAGCTTCTATATCTATATGTAACTCAAAGACAGTCATCAGTGTGGTGTAGTCATTTGCATCTCGCTAGTCACTCTCAAGTACAAGCTTCTTTTAACCCGCGCGATTCCCGTTATCAGACTCCAATATATACTGTTACAAAATTGCTGTCGAACACTAGAATGAGGGATGCCACCAAGTTGTCTTGACACTTAGACTCTAATAGTCTGGCTTCCGTCCACTTGCGGACTCATTTCGCTCTACCTCCGTTTCTCTGTGGGCTTGAGCAGCCTTACTTCCGTCAATCTTCGGATCAAAGCTATGCATACGTAACAACTGGCTCATCCCAAAACCTTTTTAATCTTTGAACTTGCCCCCAATTTCTACATTGATGAGGTATACCTTGAACTTTTGTTGTCCCCCCAAATGACAAAACCACCAGTTCATCCATTTCGGCTTTAATCTATCCTCAAGGTCAACACTACTCATTGCATCGAAATCGTTTGTTCCCCAAAATGGAAGATATTGAAATTCCAAAGCTATTCTCCGTAAAGGGCTTAGTAGCAGTCATTACCGGAGGTGGGACTGGTAAGTTTAGGGGTTTTGGTCAACCACAAGATATGTCGAGGCTTGAACAGTGCTTTTCAATTATGAGGACCTAGGAAAAGTGAAGCTGTTTCTGTCCTGCCCCCTTGGCCTACTGTGTTCGATACGCCACGAAGTTGAGGTTTAAGAAACTGGATTAGGGACTGATGATCCTAGGTATCGGTCGCATGATGGCACAGGCGCTAGCTGCCAACGGCGCGTCCAAGGTCTTTATCATTGGTCGACGAGAGGAATGCCTTCAGGAGACATCTGCTTCCGCTCCTGGCGGCTCTATCATTTCTGTTGTGGGAGATGTGACGTCTAAGGAATCTCTACAAGCCGCCTATAGCTGTGTCGCCTCACATACAGATCACATCGACCTGCTAGTCGCAAACAGCGGGACAACTGGGCAACCTTATAAGAGCCCGGACCCTAGGCCAGACGGATCTTTGCCTACTTTTTGTGAACTCCGTGATCGACTGTGGTCACTTCCGATGGAGGACTTTACCAATGTTTCTCATGTTAACGTTACCGGAGCATTCTACACCGTCTTAGCCTTCCTACCATTACTTGAGGCTGCAAACAAAAAGCGATTGACCACTGACCAAACCACTATATCCCCTCCCAGGCCTCAGATCATCGTTACCAGTGCAGTCGCTGGATTCCTCCGCTACACACCAGGTTCTGAGAACATCGCATATCACTTGTCCAAGGCGGCCGTGAACCATATGGTTAAGCTTCTCGCCACAAGTCTCGTTCGGGACAACATTCGTGTTAACGGGATTGCACCAAGTTTCTACTATACGGATATGTCATCTCCATTTTATAAATCTCAAGGTATTGAGGGTAAGGGCTTAGTGGATGGATCATTTTCTCAGGATATCGTTCCCGTTACGAGGGGTGGAGGTGAAGTGGATATGGCAGGGTTGATACTCTACATGGCTGGTAGTACTGGGGGATATCTGAACGGAAGCATTATAGTTAGTGATGGTGGTTCTTTATGTCTTTTTCCTTCGACATATTAATGCACAGTTAGTAATACTATACTTCAAAATGGTAGTAATAATAGTGCCATATACTATGTAGTATATGATAGTAAATACTATATACAGTAGGAAAGAACCCAGAGTATTGGACGCGTGGGAGAGCACATCTGACACGGAATTACTAAGGCTTACAATTTCTCCTTAACCTTGTCCGATGTAATAAGTTATTAAGTCAATTAGTTTTCATGAAAATCTGGCGGTTGTTGGCGTCTTGCAATAGTTAAATCGTCAAAGAAACCATCATCAAGCGAGAATCTCTATTGCTGAGAAAAGAGAAACGGGCTTTGATTCTGAGTCTTAAGCTGTCTCGGTAATCATCTTGTCTTTTGGCAATTCTGTTCCCTCCATTATGGGCCAAGAACATATGACCCCCCTCCATAACATGGATCGGTTGCAGCTCTCGCCAACACCAAAGACACATGCAATGAAGTCCTATTAGATCTAACTCTTCTTTTCAGTGCAACGGCTACGTAAGATCCGCTCCTAAGGCGTGAGATGGCACGATCAGAATCCCCATCTAGCGGTGGAGTATCCCATATCTTGTTTGCTAGTTCCTGAAGTGAGGCACCTGGCTCGATCCGGAGAATCTTGGTGGCCCAAGGGCCGTGGAAGAGGCAGAAAGCGACGGCAAATCGTTGAGATCGATACGTTGCCGCGTCCCGCTCCGCGCCGCACACAAGAATGAAAACCTCCGGACAGGAGGCCAAGTCAAGCTCAATGCTATATGAATCGTTCTGCTGATCGTGAAGATTGCACTCGGGATACATCTCTAAGATTGATAGTTGTTCGTCTGTTTTGGAATCAAGACAAATCTTGAAACCCAGCAATTGCTGCGGGATCCCTGGGATGTCAAGACTGGTAAAGCTGGCCATACACATAGACTCTACTTGGAAGTTTGCGAAATAGCCATCATTGGGAACTATCTCAACGTATCCCACCGCAGTTCTATAATACTTGTAGTCGGATTGTCGTGGGCTCAGAACAATGCAGATTAAGCCGTCGTTATGCGTAAGGTAGATCCACGCCAGTCGAGAGCCAGCTACAGCAGACTTGGTATGAACGGTCAATTGCAGGCCATTTGGTGTAACCTCTGGTGCCCTGAGACCCTTCTCAGCGGGGGTTCTGGATGCCACTATATCCGAGTAATTGCAGAAGCCGCCAGACCGCACAGGCACTCCAGTAGTTGGGAAATAACGAGGGGAATCGCAAAGAAGGCCCGTAGTGCTATGGATGACCGGTGACCGCCAGAGAAAAATACTGTAGTCCACCTCCCGTCGCATGATTTCCTCTTGAAGTCGAAGGAATGCTCTTCTACCCTCCCCATATAACAGAGGCATGTTGATATCGAATATACCGAGAAGGCAATATGCCATATCTTCTTCCCTTGTTGTATCCCGTTTTGAAGCCCACGACATTCTTTCAGCAACACTGAACTCGCCAAGTTGTTTTTGCTGAAGGAGGACAGCGGCTGGGATTGAAGTTGTATCTGATATGAATCGCTCTAAGCTCCACTTTGTCCCCAGTTCTGTCCAGTCCTCGGCATAAAATTCCACCTCTCGTGGAGCAAGTAACTCCTGGAGACACCATCCTCGGGTGAACCACCTTGCCCGTTCGAATAGATGTCGATCTAGAAAAGGGTCCAATGGAGGGACATCGGCCAAATAGACGAAACAAACATCGGCTTTCTGATACCAATCGTACATGGAATTGATAGCCTCTGAAAGCTCAGCACTGGATGATTTGTCGATGCAACAAGTATCAATCCAGACCCACTCGAGCTCATCCTGGGCTGCTTGTGAACAGCAGCCTTTGATCTTAGCAAAGCCTTTCAGGTGCTGGTAGTCCAGTTTCTGCATATCACTAAAGGTCACTTCCTCCAAGTCCCAGGTATGGGACAAGATTGCATATGGAGGGATGTCGTCTCCATCAAAAACAGCAAACTCAAAGCTTTTCGAGTTCAAGAGTCGCATATTGACGTATGATTCGAGAATCGCAAGGTAAAGACAAGGAAGTGACATGGGTTCAAGATCAAAAGCGGGGATATTTGGCTTATGCCAGGGGATGAGTCAGCACTTACGTGTGCTGACATGCTGTGTGAAGGAAGAGACCAAAGGAGGAACTACTCCATTTTCATTGATGAGATACTCTTTGGGGGCATTACGCTCATATTGAACGACTGCATCAGTTATTCAGATGACTCCCCATAGTAGTTCGAGTTTTCAGTAGGAGGTTTTTAACTCTGGGCTGAACATATTCCGCTGAACTTTCCTCTGCAGGCCGTAAGCGCCCGTTGAGGACGTTACGCATATCCCGGGTTTATCACTGTAGTAATGCTCTAAACACCCTAACGCCACTTATTTACTCTATAGGTGTTAAGGATGGCCGCAGACTGGCTCAAATGTCAATTGAAATATCTAGATCCACAAGCATGTAAAGAATACCGAATTGTCGACGTCGTGGCCAGCAATCTACAGGGAAAATCGTCCGCAATGTAACGGCATACTATTTGTTTTAAATGGTATGCTGTAGTTCCCGTGGTATATCTGGTAGAACGAAGGTCATGAGGAAATCGATTCCCTGTTTGCTTGTTAAACACTCCGAAAACTGTACTGAAAAAGCACAAGGAGAGTGTTCTAGTAGCTTTGTATCAGTGGAGTAATCTGAGTGCCAAGAAGCGGTGACATTTGATTAAGACTATGACCAAAGCACATAAATGGAATAGGAGTCTCTGGAATAAAATACGTTAATTCGAGTCTTCTATCTTAGAACATGACAGGTACAGGATAAAGAAATCGAGCCCGATAAGTAGTGTTATGCTCCTCCAACCGATGTGTATAATACAATAGTTTCCAAGGCTCCACAGCCCACCCAATCTTACACTGTAGCATGAGTTTCAGGCCCTTCTACTTCGACTAGGGGTCTAAGAATATCTCAACAACTTCCTCTCTGAATAGGTCATCGTCTATAACAAATTCGAATACTGCTTTGAGCGCCGAGAGTGAGGACCCCTCTGTCTGACAGGCTCTTCTGAGGTTATCCTCAGCTGCAGCCAAGACAAATATTGGAAGATCGACCTTGAAAAAGTAAGTAAACAAATCATACCCGTGGGATCTGTGGATAATCTGAGGGGATATGCGACTGACCTTCTTTGCAACTAGCGTTTCGTAGTACTTTAATTCGTCAGGCCTAATAGGTATATCCCGATGTTCGAGGTAAGAGCGAAGTGTAGGGGTTTGGGGCATATCCATCTTGATGCCAGCATGGTAGAATATATCGCTTCCAGGGCCCTGCAAATCGTGCCCGTGACTCTGGTCCATCTGGAAGTGAAAGGAAACCATTGCAGCTGCCAACAAGCGACCAACTTCAGCGTAAGCTGACATCCATTCGTCTGCAGAGGTCTTGTCTCCGGCTGGCTTCTCATGATAGGCCTTGAGCTTCTTTGCAAGCTCCGAGTGGTATCCCCGCTGTCGCTTAACCATGACTAAGTACGGCTTAAGGAGTTTCAAAGCGGCCTGTTTGAATGTTGCATTCTCTTGCTCTAGCTCGCGCTGGATCTCAGCTTCTCGTTTCTTTCTGTGCTGCTCAGCTGCTGCTAGGCGACTGTTCCATTCCTCACAGCTCATGACGTTGATTTTCACTCCGGGTCTGCGCATGGAGGCAGTTTGTTCGTCAGTTCGCGACTGAGCAAGCTCGCTGGCAGTGGCTCCATTGTTGCTGTCAAAATTGCCGTAACGATAGAATCTTGACATAGTCTCTTGAGGCAGTTGTTTGCACATTCGGCAGGTGGGGGAAGAAGTACTAGCGGAAAGTCTCTATAGCTTGGTGTAAAGAAATATCGGGCGGGGAAGACTGAAGGAGGTTTTGTCAAGGGAGTTCCTAAGTCATTCCTGGCAGAGACGTCTAACTATTTAAGTCAATGCGTAATCAGCTTTCTGTGGCAAATCGGAGATGTTGGGGTGATAAAACACACTGTGACTTGCTGCATCATCACAAACATAATCAAGACCAATGGACTACCATGCAAGAGGTCATCACTGGAATGGGAATATGCATTAAGCTGACTAGCAAGGTAGCGTGATCGATGATTTGGACATAGGTAAATCATCCCAAGGCTTCTATCTCAGACAGTCTCAGCCTCAACGCGCTTAAGGTCGTTTATATCACCAGTCAAACTACTTCTCGCTGTTACCAGCCTTTCCATGTCTGTCCTGAGACACGGCCTGTGTGCGATCACTAAACCGAAAATGCAAAGGTAAAGTCCGTGCATCACTTAACCAGTAGCAATAGATATGATGCTAAGGGAGATATGCTAACAGGACTCGAAATACCGGAATGGTATCAAACAACATTTGGCAACTGCCTGCCGGTGAATGTTTGGTTATGTGTTTAATGCAAGTGAAACTAGCATGATATCAAGTCGTCATCTGAAACCCTTTGCCAAAGTCGATGACTTTCTGCAGGACAGGGTGGACTTGGGGACCTCAGGCCTCTACACAAAGAGTCTTTTGGCCTTTGGATCATCATCAATAAACAATTTTAGTTTATGAACCATTCCATTTCAGAGATTACCAGACCTACCCGCCCAAGAGTACAATGCCTAACAAAGTATACAATCAATGGCTCAAGAATGCCCAGTCGTGGGCTCAATAGGACGACTGGAATCCTTAAGAATACCACAAATGGGCACAGCGCCTCAACTAAGCAGCAGCCAACCTGGACGACAAGTCTATTGAAGTTCATTAGTGGCTTCTCAACAAATTGTTCGAGTTGGCAGAGATGCATCAGATCACTGCCATGGAAGATAGACGACAAGTTCCGTCAAAGACATGGACAGGCTGGCTGCATTGAGGGAGATATGGATTAGCTTTATCCCGTCAGCTTATGTCATTGCTTATCTCAAAGTGAGGGGTTAGCACAACCTCCTTCTTACATCCCACCTTGGGATTTGAACACACCTCAACGTCCAAATGAATGCTAGAAGAATCTCAAGCGTGATCAACCGTCCACCGCCAAATGCCGTAGTATATAACCTCTCTACGCCCGGTCAAGTTCAGATTACCCTACCCCAAAACTCAACCTGGTCCAGCGGTCTGCACTGGCACGAAACGCACACCGAGTGGCTATCCCTCATCAAAGGTTCCATATGGGTTCAACTGGGTGAAAAAGAGGAAACATACAGTGTAGACGACGGTGGGAGATTGGAGATACAGGTGCCGCGTTACACATGGCATGAATGGGGACGAGCGACGGTGGATGGTGAAGATGTCGAGGTTATTGAGAGGACGGATCCTGATGACGGCGATAAGGCGATATTGTTTTGGAACTTGAATGGGGTCATTCTTGATGCGCCAAAGGTGGTGAGAGAATCCGCAGTCGTCTCGCGACTCCCTTCGCGACTGCATGGGCTTTTCCTGGATCTCTGGATTACACTCAATCTCTTTGTCATCTTTCGATATCTGGATAATGTGCCGGTCTTTGTGAATGTACCGAAGCTCTTACCAGTATCCAACGACAGAGTCATGGCACTACTGAAGAATATTGACACTGCTGTCTCCAATCTCATTTTATGGGTAGCCTCCTGGGTTGGATGGGTACTCGGTATACAGCCAGTGCAAGCTCGGTACACGCCTGAGAAGGAGTACGAGGAGTGGCATATGAGACATAAGGGTTCTAAGAAGGCTTTATGAGCAAGATACGAAACAATCTCAAACGCGAACTCATGCTGTATAAAATTAGTACCAAGCAATGGAGAGGGCGAAGGTCTATGGGGCCGTCGTATTTTGTTAAGTCCATAATATTATGTTAGCAGCTTGTCTGCAATATCTACTAGTGGTGAATTGACTCTTCGATCAATCTCCTTATAAATAACATTTTTCCTATAAAGCGCCGGATAAAAGTTCAAATTTTGTAATCGACGCCAACAACAAGAGACTCTAATTAGTTCTCGACAATAGGTCCGTTGTACTCCTTTCTCGCCCAGACAAAGTAGTACACAACACTGAAAATGACAAGGCCACCAGTAACGACAACACTGTAGTTCATCATGTCGACACTGGGGTTCACCACGCCAGGGAAGAAGCTGAAGAAGCCAACAACGACCAGGTAGCACATGGCAAAAATGTTGTTGGCAACACCTAGGGCACCCTTAAGGTGGAAAGGTCCCCAGACAAGCTCGGCACCAGCCGTGTTGGCCAAGGCGGGTAGGTCGGTGGCACCGGGTAGGACGAAGCCCTTTGTGAGACGGCGGTAGAGAAGAAGGCCAGCGGCGATAAGGTATGATGAGTACAAGCAAGAGATGGAAAGTGATGTGACGTTCTGGAAGGCGACGGGTGATCCAACGTTGATGAGAGACAACAAGACCGAGATGGCAGCGGTGCAGAGAACAGCGTAGACAGGAACGGTAGTGCGTTCGCTGACCTTGGACAGTGTTCGCCATCCAGGAAGGCCGCGGTCGCGGGCAAAGGACCAGAAAACGCGGGATGTCGAGGCTAGCATACCGACAGTCGCACAGCTTGCAAGTACGACAATGATGGCGGCCATGACGGTAGCACCGGCTCGGGAGTTGGTGGCTTGTTCGAAGATGTACATGTGGGGGAAGCCGAGGATGCCAGGGCCTGAAGCCATGGCATCGTCAAAGTTGCCCATACAAAAGACCATGGCAATGATCATGGCAAAACCGCAGGTGCCGTTGATGCAGAGACTGAGTAGGATGGATGTGGGGACGACGACGGAGGGGTTGACTGTTTCTTCGGACATCTATAAAGAGTCAGTATTGTAAGTATTGAGAGATGGAAAAGGCACATACATGGAAAGCAGCGTCTGTGCCGACAAAAGCAAATGCATTGCCCATCATACCAACCATGAATGACAGACCATTCGAAGACCAGCCACCGTTGTTAACAAAAGTGCCAAATACATCAGAAGCACTAGCATGAGGTCCAAGAGTGACAAGCGGGATAAGAATAGCAAAGAAACCCAGAATGTGGAGTATCAAGATGAGACCTTCGAACTTGGGCAGCACCGAGCTGACGAGGGTGTTGATAAAGACGGCAAACAGAAAGATAGCCCAGAACAAAAGAGTTCCCTGCCATAGCTGGGGCTCGAAAGATTCGTTGTTCATCGTCGCCATTCCCAAGATCATGTTTCCCGTGAGGAGAGCACTCGAAGATACGGATCCTTGCCAGCCGCCGACCGTGAGCATACCTGTGAGATGACTGAGGAATTTCGAACACGAGCGCGGAGCCATCATAGCGACCCTAGATCATAACGTTAGAAAACCATGGACAGTGTAGATCGGGGTATTGGAGAGTCGTACCAGTGATATTGTCCTCCAGATGTAGGCGCCATAGAGACCAGCTCGCACATGGTCGCAAATACACTAAAGTTACCAATCCACACGACGATGAAGCTATACACGACACCGGCTGTACCGCCATTGTTGAGACCTTGGGCGAAGAGTACGAGGATGGCTTCCCATGTGATGAGGATAGTGCAGCTGAAACCTAGAATAGACAAGAACCCAAAGTTGCGCTACAGATGTAAGTCCGTTATTCCAGCATTGGGGTCAGGATCAAGAACATACGCGAAGAACCTGCTTCTTTCCCATACGCTCCAATTGATCTTTGTCATGATAGTTGATGGTTGAGCTTCGTCCAGAGTCTGGTTCCGCAGTAGCCGAGACTTTGACGTCCTTGTCTGCTTTGACGGTGGCATTGTTGCCCATCTCGAAGCTGGGACTCGTACTGCCTCCCATGATGGATGTTTGTGTGAGTGGTACAATATCAATAAAAGTACAGTATCACTCGGGAATACGGTAGAGAAAGAAAAAAGAAAGAGCGAAAGAATTACTGGGGGATGAGAGAAAGAGGAAACAGCTTAGAAGAGAGGAAGGAAGACTGATAAAGAGGGAAGAATCTGTACAGAAATGGCACAGTACTGCAAAGAATAAGACCCCTGGATAGGGAAAGCAAAGTAAAGCAAAGCTTGGGGTGTGTTGGGGAAGGGGAGTGAGTGAGTTGGTATGGATCTGGATATTTGTGCGCCACCAACACTGTCTTGGCTTTGACTAAGAGGCTCATACATACAGAGAAGACAACTCTGTACTCATATTGCAACTGTACCGGTAATAACTCACTGATTTAGGTCCATTACCTTTTCGATGCTACATCGCTTCTTTCGCCTGCGGGTTTCGGTTAGCATTTGCTGATCCGGCAAGACACCCCGATACCCCCGTCCGGAGCCATTTCAACTCTACCCTACCAGGGACCCTGGACCTTGTTCTCTGCAGTATTTCTAGCGTGATTACAGGGCATCAAATTCTGACAGGGGCTAGTAATTCGCCTACAGTAATAACGAACGATGGATTGGATTGGAATGGATCTGACACAAGTGACAAGACAAAGCTTGTGTCTATTATTTCTTTTCTTTTTTTCCGACACGAAACATCTCTCTTGGTAGGGACCTTCCATGAACGAATGTCTCATACCTAAAACTCCACCCGTAAACTCAATCTACGTAGATCATTTGTATCATCTTCTTTTCTTAGAGTTGGATTCAGAGGTTTGTTCGGCATTAGACACGCAAATAAGCGGCACAGACACTACTTCTGAGAGAGAAAAAAGTTCCCCTACCAACGGCGAAACTAGGAACAAGGGGGAGGGCGTGAGAGAAGCAAGGGTTAAAGTTCCGGTAACTCTGGAGCCACCAGATCTGCAGCAAAGAGAATCAGGCCAGTTACCAACAATCCTTCTCTTTTTATCTTCGGTGAACTTTACCTTTTCCAGTTATTCGGTAGTAAGTCTCGGACCTAAGCAGGGTATTGAGAAATATCTGTTACGTAGGCTAGTAAGTCTACTCTATTCATTGATTCATCCATCCCCCCCGTCATGTATCATTTTCATATGCTACCGAGCAAGCAAGCAAGCAAACATCAGCAACAGACAGCATGTCCTGGACCCCTGCATGCAGGTCAGAGGCCCTGTTACAATTTTCTCTTTTCTCATAGGGCATCATTGGCTGCGTTTCATTATGCATGTTGGTCAAAGGTAAAAATTCATGCATTTCCTTTCTTTTTTTCTACTCTTCTTTTGTGAACTGTCAGTCTTAATTGCTGACTTAAGTCTATCTTTTGATGAGCAAACATGTTTTACTACTCCGTAATAGTACATGTGCATGGAAATCCGAAACTGGCAGGACTCCCCAATCATCATGTTTTTGTCATAAATAGAATACAGAAAAAAGAAATGTGATCTCGCTTCACGTCATGTTTGTCTGGGGCTTGCCAGGCTTGCTTCATGCGTGCTCTCTACATCAACTTGCCACGTCTGATGGATCAGAATCTTTTGACTTGAATGGCTGGACCGACTTTGCCCATCCCAGCTCTTGTCGTGTTCATGTCTTGACTTTGATCGGGAAGTAAAGTCCTCCATCTCGTGTATCTCGCTCCGCTGCGCTTTTGATCCACCACCGCCGCCGCCTGTGAGCGCTCGAGATCGACTGCTGTGTCCCGTTTTATTATTGCTTTTGTATCCCCCTGCATAGTCTGGTCTGTTGGTTGGGTATCCATTGCTGCTGGATTTGCCTTGTCGTCGCAGGTCGTCGACGCGGATCTGACCGGACTCAAGACTGTCGAGGAAGGGTTTGAAGTTGGGTAGACAAACAGTCAAGATCGCAAGGCATTGAACTAATTGGATCGTGATTGAAGCGGGCCAGATCGCGAATGAGTGATCGACAGAAGCGAATGCCTTGTTTGAGTAGTGGATCTGCGCTGCGATGGCGGGCGTTACCCTTTATTTTCCTGGTTAATAAAACTGTCGATCAATTGGCAACTGCGAATGGGGATCACGTACAAGATTCTGCTGCCAAAAACACTCATGACCAATATCTTTTTTGACCACGATGTTTGGATCTTGACCACGTTTTCAGCCATGATGACAACAATGACGAGATCGGTAATAATATTCGCGGTCGAATAGTAGGTCCAGAATGCCGTGAGATTGATGCATTCATCGTTGTCGCCGTACATCCATGGTTGTGGTGGTTTGCATTGAAAGAAGTTGACAAGAAGCGCCGTGATACCCCATGCACCGACGATGGTTTCACAAATGATGATGATCCATTTTTGGCTCTTTTGTGCCATTATACGGAGACTCATAGTACCGGATAACTTGCAGAAAAGTAATGAGGCGATGAGCATCGTGTTTGTCGCATATTGGCTCTGTTTGGGTTGTGTTAATTGCTTTGATGTCATTGCGTAACCATGTTCCGTCAATTACCTTGAAAAAGACCTCCTGGTCGTCAGAGCTGAGAGTATCAAAATGTTGTCCGAGTCCGTGCTCGCATGCATTAAATACGGTGGCTGTTTGACAACCCGCAAGAAGCTGTAGACTGTAAGAAGTGCTGTACAATCACGGGTCATAGGACATCTTACAGTTGCGATGATGATGAGAACGTCGTCAGCCCTCAAAGTCTTGATCATATAAAGCTTGGTGCCGGTCCTAACAAAACACGCAAGAATCGAGATAACAAGAAACATCAACGACAAGACTTGAATGAGGGGCGACTTGTTGCTGTCTGTGATGACTCTTTGTGAAGAACTCATCTTGGAGCAGCTATCGCCGCGGGCGAATACAAAAGGAATTGGCAGTACAAAACAAGGGAAAGAGTAAAAATAAAATCGAGCGGAGATTTGAGGAAGAGGAGGGGAAAGAAACGGGATCTCACAGTGGACAGTGACGATATAAAAGATGTGTGACAGTGCTGTTTTTTTACCAAGGTGTGTCAATACAGCTATAGCTAAGCTAAGGTAATGTCCCTTTCTGTAACTTAAGGTACAGCGAGTATGGGCATTACAGGCTAACTCGGAAGGTCGGAGCTGACGGTGGAGTGTAGCGAATCGAGGCCAGACCTGCAAAGATTAAGGGAGTTTGATCCTACATCATCCATCCATGGTGTGTGTGTGTGTGATTGAGAGTTAGTCAGTCAGTGGCAGTATCACTCAATAGGTACGGTACGTTACGGTAACAGACATGCAAGGCACAGACAGACAGGCACACCTATCACAGACACCAAGACCGCTCAGGTACCTGAGAAAGAAACAGGCCTGGCATGAACCAAGCCATCAGATTGGTCTAGGCGGCCCGAAAACGGTCGTGGCAACACGGTATTCAAACCCAAAAGCAGTAAAGACAGAAAACTGTTGGAAACGAGAAAGATGATCCAATAAGTACAAGGGATTTGAGCTATTCGGATAATTGCTTGTACTGAAATAGAGCAAACAGCTAAGAGAGGGTTAGTCAATAGGGTAGCGTAATTAACCAGTGAGGCCATGAAAAAGCAAGCAAGCTAAAGGGACGTACGTTCTGTCGCTGGACTGACATGTAACTGGTCTGTACAAGGATGTCTCACCCTTGTTTGAGAACCAATAAGCTTTGTCGGTTATTCTGGGCAATTTATGCACTTTGGTGGCTCAGTATGAAACCATCTGTGAGCAGTCGGAAAGAACAAGTAAAAGAAGAAAGTGTGATTCGGTGTGTTTGTGTTGTTATTGATAGAGTTTAGGTCTCAGACAGCCGGTATTGCAGATCACAATTCTCTCAGCCGTCTTGTCAGTAACTAACTAACCAACCATAAACTAAACTGTAACTTTTAACCAGTGAAATCTTTAGCATGGCCCCGGCTCAGTTTCTTCCCGCTTCCGCCCCTCGTTACGTATAAGCTCACACCACTTTGTAATCCAAGCCACCTCCTCCACCTCCAAGCCCAGACCTACTCTACCCCTGCTGCAGATATTCACATGCAAGGATTCTTCCATTCCCAACTTCTTCTTTCTGTTCCTCTTACCGAAGCGCATCGTCCGTGCTAAATCCTCCTCTCTAACTAACTGTGATCCATTTTTATTTTTATTTTTTTCTTCAACAGCTTGGTTAAACCTGATGGGTCACTTGAACCGACGGAGATCTATCCGAGGCAACGTAACCTCACGAAAACCCGCCCCCTTCTATAAAAGACCTTCCTTGTTGGGGATCCGCGTGTTCGCTTAAAGGGAAAATCATCCGTTTGCCGTAAGAAATCTCCGCTCTACTAACAGAAAAAATCTGCATCTCTATGGAGTCTCGTCATCCTTCTCATGCAGGTGTGGCGTTTTTTGGTAAATCCTTGTGATTAAACTACGGTCCCTGTCTTTTCAGGTAAATCAATCCTTCGAAAAAGAAAATCATCAGAGGGAAACAAGGGTTGATGTGAAGGAGGTGTTCATGTCAAATCTGTTGGTTCTGGGTGCCTCGTGGCTGTTATTGTGTACCCAGAACAGTAACGGCTTTCCAGCTATTCGGAACTGGTGGCTTCTTTTTACTCAATAGAGTAGATCCCCTTCTGAGGCATTGCCAACGACGCATTTGGTTGGGCTTGCGATAAGAGCTGATCATTACCAAGCCTGATTCATATCAACAGGCTTTATTTGATCAAATGCCTCAACATGTTTGTGTTCTCGCCATAGTATAGCAGATCAGTTACGGCCAAGACTTGACATGCAACTTAATTCAGGTGTTTAAACCCATTATCGCATGACACTATACTGTAGCAGTTGAGCCTAGAACTCGGACACACATATTTATCCTAAAACTGTTTATGAATCGAGAATGACCGCTGGCACCGGATGCAGGAACCTGGAACATGCCAGTCGAACCCCTGATCAAGTGTCTCCGGGATTGTCATTCCGCCCCTCCAGGAAGGATCTTTGTGATAAGCCATACCCTGTCAAGTTTTCAGCTCGGTGGCGGCGATTATTGATTTCTTTCGGCCAGTGATATCAGTTCGATGATAAGGTCCAGATGAACTGCTGATCGGACTGTAATCAGCCCGACATGATGGGAAATGGCATGCATACGAGACATGCATAAAATGATGAGATTACATTGCGATCATCGAACGTGGTCTTTGATGTTGGGATCTCTATTGTCGTTTTGCTAGCCGGGGGATGATTGCAATATCCTGACCTGGTCAGAGTCTTTTATGACGAATTTGAAAGGCTGAAGACGCCTTGGGGACAATATCTAATCCTGGTTCCCTGCCACTTTGCCTTGCGCCGTGGCTTGAGGTGGAAACCATTCCCCAGGGCGTCAGAAGAATTGGCCGCTTATAGCCCAAGAGATGAAATTAGTTAGTCAGTTTATGATGCCTAGATTAGTCTTTTAGGCTGTTTATTTTTGTCATCCTAAGTTTTAGGCGCCAACTTTTCTGTTACCCACCTGCCATTCAAAATGGGTTACCCTAAAGACGAACTCAGACACATCTTTTGTCTCATCGTCCCCGGAGTAGTCCAACAGCTTGCGGCTTCCAACTAATTTGATTGACTTTATCGAATAAGTGTAGAGTCTTGGACACAATATGCAAAGTATCTGGATGCGAAATTCAAGAAGTCTATATTTAAAGCCAAAATGTTCAACCTCCATTCTTTCAGACGAGATGATGAAAGAATGAGATGATTCGAAAACGTCATTAATGAACTTATTTTGGTTTTATTATCTTAAATCTAGTGATAGTATTTTTTTTAAAAAAAGATTTCGTTATGACAGTAACGAGGTTGACTTTCTCGCTAAATGCTAACACAGATAAAGATGCGAGAGAGTTTAAAGGACTGCCAACGAAGTCGCCCTGGACATTGGCGTTTACTCTCCCATAACATAAGGCTCATCATTCTTGAGAATCAACCCGGGTTTCCTCTCCGCCAGATCCAGAACCATCTCAGCGAAATAACTATTCGCCCACGCGAACCACGGCCTTGTAAACACCGACGAGTTATAAATATTCACACTCTCATGAATCAATCCAAGGCCCGATGTATTCTCAAGAATGATGTTCAGTCGCTCTGCAATCTCATCATCATCATCGGTACCGTAGATAGCTGATACGTGAGCCATAGGCCATGGGTTCGTAGCATTGGCGTGAGGACCGCCGATTCCTCGAAAGGTCTCACCGACAGCGTAGTAAGGGTTAGCACGGGAGAATAAAAGAGATTTTGTCTTTTGGTATGTTGGATTAGAGCGGTTGAGAAAGCCAAGGTAGGGAAGTGATACAAGGCTGGGAACGTTTGCGTCGTCCATGATATACTGTCCGCCGTAGCCGTTTGTCTCGTAGGCGAAGATCCCGTTTGAAGTAAGGGTATGGTTCCAGACAGCTTGACGAATCGTTTTTGCGTGTCCACGAAGCGTTTTGGAAAGATCCTTCTGACTTCCTACCTTGTCGAGCACATCAGCTACGTTATCCAGTTCGACAGACATCATGGCGTTATCGGATGTGATGTAGTTGAAAACACTCAAATCATCAGATGGACGATGACTACAAGCGACGAGGCCATTGGCTAGCTTTGGTTCACCGTTTCCGCTGTTGGAGACTGGTGGGGAGAGTGATCCTGCTTGACCCGTCCAGTTGTAGTAGCTGACATACGACCAGTCATCGGCCCATGTGCTCTGGGATTGTTCGTCGATGACCCGAAGGATTTGGGTCATGGCGGATTTGACTATTGGTCGTTAGTATAGTACAGTATTACTCATGGGACTTAGTGTGTTACAGTTGTCGTTGATGAAAGATGCGTCTCCGGTGT
The DNA here is from genome assembly GCA_013623685.1 of Fusarium transvaalense. Lineage (NCBI taxonomy): Eukaryota > Fungi > Ascomycota > Sordariomycetes > Hypocreales > Nectriaceae > Fusarium > Fusarium transvaalense. The sequence goes on from JABFFG010000205.1 coordinate 55,636, forward strand.
TGTTGTAATAGGAACGTGCGATTTTGAGGAAGCCTGCAAGAGAGTCGAGCTCATACTAGATACTTGTTAGTGATGGAAGTTTGGAGTAGAGATTGGTTGACCTACTTTACACTCAAAGACCGTCTGGTTGTCGACAGGTCTAGAGCATAAAAATGTCAGGTCAGCAGTTCAAATACCACAACACGGGATCCAACATACGGATTAACAGTGACTAACTCAGCATAGTCCTGGGCTGATTAGTATATGAATCCTTCCTCGAACGGTTTGAAGTATGTCTTAAACGTACATTGACAGAAGGACTTAATCCACTCTCAGGAGGAGGTTGAAAGGCACCTATAATTGTCAAGTCAACTTTTGATCCACAGTAGCTTTACTGATGTTAACATACCACAGTAAGGATACTCGGAGATGTATCTAGCTTCAGTGTTGATTATCGCCTTGACAAGATCTTTTAGGTTGTCATCTTGAGGAAGTAGTTTGTACAGATGAGCAAACTGGTTACCTGTGTCACGTAGCCATTGCGCACTAAAATCATGTCAGTGATTATTTCTATCATCATGAGAATATATTATGTGTACGTAATGTCCTGAAGAACCATGTCAGCTCGATCTTATGAATCTGAATGTGAAAGCTTACACCAGTAACAATAAAAGCCAAATTCTCCTCAGCATCAAAATACTTGACCGTCGTGTCAAGCGTCGACGGAAATGCATTCTCAAAAAGACGCGCAAGATCTGGATTCTTGATACGCTCCTTCATATCATTTATGACTTTCTGTGAGAAGGTCAGTCCATACAATCCTCTGTGGTGTTGCAGAGCCGTACCTCTACTGCAGGGCTCTTGAAAGTCCTGCACTCTTCACTAGGTCTCATAAACGGCAACTTCAGCTTTCCTGAAGATAAAGGCTCATGAGGCTTCTGAGAGTAATCGACATAGTCTGGACATGAACTCGGTGTACGATTTTGAGGTTGGTAATCTTTCCAACTCGCTGCATCAGCGCCTTGTAGCACAAGAGCGCTAACGATAATTTGTCGCGCATAAGAATACAGCATGTCGTCAATCCAGTATCTCACTAGTACTCAAGTTCAAAGTGCAAAATTGAGAAGTCAAGCTTTTATATATGATCGTAATTTGCGAGGTTGAACCTTATGTACCCGACATACCCATATAAAGCGCTGATCCTTCTCCTCTTGAGTCTAGAATGCGGGGAAAATTGTAACACTGGGACGACTATCGACCTTGATTCTATGTAACGTTGAGAAATTGTCGGGCCTTTTCTTTTGTGAGATTCCAAGGTCATGATTAATTGACGTGACGTAGCGCAGTGGAGGTTAGACTTTGGGGTTGATGAAGGTATCGTGATTGGTGCGCATAAAGACTGAAGATTCATTGCTGCTTTGTGAGGGGAATTGACTTTGAGCCTTAATAACTTCTTGCTGAAAATAGATCAGCGATGCACATATAGAGATTATGGAAGAGGGGATCATGACATCGACGCCTTGCAGATACTAGTTCAGCCGTATCTCCGTCTGTACTCAGTGAATCACTGGTCATTCTGCAAATATTACCAGGGTATAGGGATTGTTTAGGTTAGACTAGACTGTCTATTCCTGCTTTCCATATCCTAAACGCCATAGTGGACATATGGGACCCACTGCGGTAAATCCACCGGATTATCTTCATCTTCATCATCGTCCAGGGGAACAATATCACGAGGCTCTCTGTCTCCATCCCCGTCACCTTCCACAGGCGATAGAGCCTTCCTCTTGCGACTGGAGATCCCAGATTGCTCATCAAACCACTTCTCTCTCAATTCCAGTACTGCCTTATGCAGGCCCTCGCAAACAGACACATCAGCCAACTCACCACGCTGGATGGACTCGTAAGTTATCCTTGCGATAGAAACACTGATATCGTCTCCAACCTCCCAAAGTGTCCCTACCACGTGACGAAAACCCGCCACTTGGAAAGCACTGATAAGATGGATACTCTCGTCTAGGAACTTTTCGTGTGTAATTTGTCCAGTGCCGCATGCTGAGAGATACGCGAGGAATGGAGCATATTGCTGGATGTCCATGTCAAGTAGCGTTGACACCGTGAGAGGATCCTTTTCCCAGTCTTGCAGCATCAGCATACTCTTGGACGGATCAGGTCCCCTGGTACTGCCGTGACCAGCAAAGTGGAAGACTTTGCATTGCGGTAGCTCAGAGACGACGTCTTCTTTGAGAGGATTCGGTTCAACGACATCAAACCCCTTGGACTCGCAGATGGGGCGCAATACCGCGGTTTCTATACCGGCTGATGGCAGTATACTCTGTCCGGGTGTGTGACCCATTGATACAAGCACCGCACGTTCCATCCCTGACGGAACCGTGTCCAGACCTGCCCTGCTCCGACCTCGGATAATCGCCTTGATAGAAGAGCTATAAGACGACATGGCTCGATCCATGACTGTGTCTGTTGAGCCTTTGTAGTGCTTACCAGCTGCATGGAGGGGGTAAATACTCAGTATTCCTGTCGCAGTCCACCAGATCCTGGGCAAGGGTCTTTCAGTTGAAGTTCCACGAATTCCTAGTGCATCCAGGACAGGTTCGGCAATAGTATCCCAAAGCCATTCCAGTACTTTAGGACTCGCCGTGTGAATCTGCTGACTGTTGGATTTGAGGTCTTGGATAGTGAGCCGGGGTAAAGGAATGCTCCGGATCTGATCTTTCTCTACTAGGATCGCATCTTTGCGTAATTCGCTCACGTTGATGACAACAATTGGTCCATGTATGGCCGCATTCTTGACATTATCTTCACTAGGCGCAGTAAGAAAATCCTCGAAACCGGGTTTCTTGCGGATATCATCTAGTAGGTCATCAAAGTCGGCTGTTCGCCTGTCCGCGTCTGTATGATGCACTGTTGATGATGACATGCTGTTCTCCCTAATTGTGATATCATTCATGTCCGTGACGGGCCTCGACGCATAAGTCCTCTCCCGGAGCTCAATGAACCGCATGGCCAAATCAGGATGTTCTTTCTGGAGACGAACGGTTTCGATCCGGGCTTCTTCGACCGATGATGCCAACATCCCGCGGCCCTGCTCGAGAAATCTCAACGCAGCAAATGGTCCTCGGCCAGCTGAGATAGCAATGGCCGCAGCATCAGAAGCTACACCGTAGATTTGCACCAAAACATCCTGCTTGTCTGCATTGTCTGTAGTCGATGCTATGAGCGTGGGAATCAGGCTCACGGCTTCCTCAGCAGCTTCATATGCCTTTTCCCAGTCTGGAACGGCGGCATAGTATTTGAGCAGTTCTTTTCCAGCACCTATACGACAGTCCTCGTGAGAACTATAGCTGTATAGTGCTGACTCGAAATGCGTGATGGCTTGTGTTAGGTACTCGGGTTTCTTCGTCTTCCAGAAGAGATCACCGTACCGAATCCCTTGGGCTACCAGACGGTTGGCACGCTCTGGATGGCTCTCATGTGTAGCATCAATGATGACTCGACCGTGAGTAATCGCCTCGTGCATATAGCGATCGTTACCTGTCTTTCTAGACGTGTCGCGCAACTGCATTGCTAGAGTGTTGAGATAAGCAGGTCTGTTTAGATGATCCTTTGGTAATAGATCAATGGCTTTTTCTGCGTTTCTAAGTGCTTCTTCAAGATCTTCCATTCTATCGGTGTTGGTGAACTTTGTTCCTAGAAGCGCCGCAAGATTATGAGTTGATGTTGCTACATCAGGGTGGTTTTTCGGAGCTGTTCGCACGGCTTGTCTCTGCATAGAGATGGCTTCATCTAGAACCTGACGATCATCTGTCCTGAAATATTCATGCTTCAACGTAATCGCTAGGTTGGAGAAACATCTCTGAGCATCAGGATTTGGTAGTACTTTGCAAGCCTTTCGACAGACTTGTATCGCCTTCTTGAGGTCGGAAACAGTCCCGTTCTTTCTGTACCGTCGGCTGAGCTGGATTCCAAAGTTGGTCAGGCATTTGGCCCTGTCAAAAAACACCTCATCATCTTGAACACGGTCGCACACTTTCTGAAATGTGTGAATCGACTCATCAAGATCAGCCGTGTTTCCTGTCCTCAAGTACCTATCTCCAATGAAGTTGGCATAGTTGCTTAACTGTGTCATCCGCTCCAAGCTTCCTTCCTCGGTTGCATCGATAGCTTGGTTCACAGTCTTGATGGCTTCGTTAAGGTCTTCGATATCTCCTAGCACATCGAACCTGTCACTAAGGGTGATTGAAAGATTACCAAGGCGCGGTAGCAGGTGTGGAGAATCTTCGTCTGTTTGTTCTACGACTTGACGACAGATATCGACAGCACCATCGAGGTCCTCCTTCTTTCCAAGCGCTTGATATCGGGCACTAAGCGGAGCGGCCAAATTGGCGAGAAATATGAGATGCTTTGGATGATTGACCGGCGTCACCTCTACTGCCATCCGTTGAATTTTGATACTTTCTTCAATGAAGTTAATATCTCTTGTCTCCATGAACAACAGCCCCAGCTTTGTAGCCAACTGATCTAGCAGAGTTCCTCGATGTGGGTATGTATCTGTCAGAGCAGCAATCGCGTTTCGAGAGGCTTGAATGGAATCTTCAAGGCCTTGAACATTTCGCGAATCGGTCCCGGGAAACTTCTCATGCCAGTATACAGACAGGTTGATTATACGTGCGGTTCGGTTGGGGTGATCTTCTGGTGTGAGTCTGATGGCTTCAGTGGCCATATCGATGGCTTTGTCAAGATTTGGCATCATTCGGATTCTTCTGTAGCGTATGAAGTGACGATGAGCGACTTTGAACATCTGATTCGGCAGTTCAGGGTCGCCATCTTGAAGCTGGTCCGGAATTGCCTGTTCAGTGGTGATGTCCTCGGTATCTGACATGTTGCGTGTGAACTACTGGGGCATGTACGTCTTGTGATAAGTACGCTCAAGAGTATGATAGGCCAAGTGCAAGGATAAAAGAGGAGGGATTTCGAGAAGCAATGTCACCGTCGTTGGATGTGTGATTACTACCCCGCCTCACTACATGCATTTCAATATCAGGCTGACCTTACCCACTTCTTTACATTTGTTTTTTTTTCGCAGCCTGATTCATGCGACTACTAGGTGCTGTCAGAATGGTGTGTACTGGAAATGAGGCTCCCTAGGTCGATTGAGGTGAATATAGGGTAGTCCAGTTCGGATTCTGGTGTGAATAAATCGGATGAGTTGGGTCAAACTATCAGCACATCTTGCTGCAGCCTATTACATACGACAGACGATATACAGCACTAAGTCCATGAGAATAATAGACTTGAACAAGAATCTGGCAGTATTTCATGGTGAGTATGTTTGTAAAATGCACCGTGAAAGAAGATAAAACAGACGTTAATAACGGTTCACATCGAGAACTGGATGGAGATGAATGCATTGAATAAAACTCATGATGGAATGTTTTCAGTTTTCTCTTAAACACGATCTATTAAAGAGTAAATATTGGGAATCGAGTCCTTAAATGACAGACACTATCAAATGATAGTCAATAGGTTATATCAGCAACTGTTAAAGTGGATCCTTCGGTGATTGAATTATACCGACCTCGGTAGAGTTGAGGGGTTCTTGAACCGCGGCTCTACATCTCATGACCGACTCACTCGCACTTCTCTCCGTTGAATATCACGATAGCTTCATCAACAGCAACTTCAGAGAATCAATCTTTTACTTTCACGACACATCCTTCATATACATCTGATACTAACTTCCCCAGATTTGCGTACCATCATGGCCGATTTTACACAATATGGCAATGCCACTGCAGAATGGCTCGCAGTAACAGACAGCAGACCACCCATGGACCCCTCCATAGGCCTCAAGGAAATGCAGCGCATCACCAACATGCATCGAGAAAACCTTGCACAAAGCGAGTTGAAAAAAATGGGAAATCCGGAGATCCATATCAAGGACTACACCGTCACTGCACGAGATGGCTATGCTCTCGAGGTGCGAACTTATCGACCACCTACATCTGATACCAAGGCCCGTCTTCCTATTTACATCCATCTCCACGGCGGTGGCTATGTCTTTGGGAATATTGGATCTGAAGATGCCATCTGTACCGCCATAGCCCTGGGAGCTCATGTTACGGTTGTCAATCTCAACTATCGCCATGCGCCAGACTTTGCATACCCAACTGCATGGGAGGACACCGAAGATGCTTTCCACTGGGTCCACGATCACATTGATGAACTTCTTGGTGTTCCTACCAAAGTTTTAATTGGAGGCATCTCTGCAGGCGCGCAGTTGTCAGCATCCTTGACGCTACGACAAAACATGTCCCCAGATGGCCTTTCACGACCAAAGCTTGCAGGACAGGTCTTGATGATTCCTGCTCTTGTGCATCCAGAATGCTATGATCCTATTCTCGAACAACTCAAGGATCCTTCTCTGTCATCATATGTTCAGAACGCAGATGCTCCTCTTATCAACAAGGCAGCCTTGGACCAGTTTACAAAGCTGCTGAGAATTCAGAACCCGGATCCCAAAGATGTACGATTAAATATCGGACACGCGTCCGCCGAGCAGGTGACTGGTATGCCACCGACCACACTTGGAATTTCGGGTTTGGATCCTTTGAGAGATGAGGGTCTTCTCTATGGAAAGCGACTCGCCGAAGCAGGGTAAGAAATCTGACTTGCAATACACACCTATAAAACCTGACAAAAGCCATAGAGTACCTACCGATATCCACATCTTCAGCGGTCTCCCCCATGGATTCCGTCGTTTCGGAGATCAGTTGACTGAGAGCAAGAGATGGGACAAGGTCATGGAGAATGGCATCAAGTGGGCGCTTTCAAACCCTGAGCCAACTGGAAAATTTGAGATCAAGCATGAATAGTTGTTGGATAGATTAAGCTTAGATTCGAATCGTGGCTTTGGCCTAGATGTTTGGCCTTTCTCTCATCTTGATCGATCTGGACAGGACTGGCAACAGCTAATAACAGAGTAAACAAGTGTAGAAGTCCCCAAGATATCTCAATCGAGAATCTCAACTTAACTTAAAATCGTCGTTTCTATAGGTCCTCCGGATAAACGAGACCAACTTGCGATATCTATAAAGCCCAACCCAAGACGGTGAGAATGTCCCATTGATGGCAGGGACACAATCATGACGAAAACTGTAGAATTGCAATCATCCGTGCATGAATAATCTTTGCGGCCATGTTGAGTATACGTAACACGGCATGCCATTAGAGACAAGGCGATACAATGAACGTCCACCCTGTCTTTCCGCGGATGTTGGGGCACTAACGCCAGGACTTCGAGATGCTTTGGTTCGTTTAGTTCTGCCATACCGATTCGATTCCTACCATAACCAATCGCCCAGACATGAGTCCCACGCAAGTTTCGTTGACTGTATTTGAGTTGGACGACCCGTCTCGGAGCATGTACCAGGATTCTCCCTGGTTTCAAAGCAGCTTCCACTTCAGCTGCTGAGAGCCGCTCTAGTAAGTTTCCCAAGGATGGTTTGGCGATCCTTAACAGGGTTTCGAGACGGACCTGCTCAGGAATTTGCCTTATTGAGTGGTCGAGATTCTCAAACCACGGTCTTTTCTTCAATCGCTTCATCGCCGTGTTTATCTGGTTTAAAGCTCTGGATCTGGATGTGGATTTGGATTTGAAGCGAAATATGCTGAGGACACGCTCCCAGCATAAACGGAACATCCTCCACCCAATCGATCCCTTCGGTTTGTGTTCATTGGCCGTAGAACCAGTGGTCGAACCTTGTTCGTTCGGCGACTGGTGTAGGAGTCTGTACCGCTCAGAAAGATTGGCGGCCATAGCTATCACCACCAAATCATATTCTGGATGTGCTTCCAACTGTGAAATATGACTGCGTAAAATGTCCAGATAGTGTAAAGCCTCAGCCTGCTCTTGAGGCTGCAAGCCATCCAGAACCCTGACAATAGGCTTATTGGACGCCTCATCCAACTGCAAGATGGCCCAAGTTGCCAGCGAAAACAGTGGTCGTTCTAGTGATGGAAAATGACGATACGCAATTTCTCCAACGGCAGAAGCCCAAGACCAACTAGGGAAATCCTGTCCAGGCGACAGTGGGCCTGAACAAGAAGCATCATAGGTATAATGCCACAGCATAGCTTGATCGATTAATCTATGTGGCAATCCATGTTGATGTTCTCCAAAGCTGCTCAAGGCTCCCAAGAATGCGTTGATTTTATCCGAACCAAATGTCAGTATCCTTTTGGAGTATTCATTGACTTGTCCTAAGTAGTGTTCGTTGTGGACAACAAGGCTGGAAGACATGTAGTTGGGCTTGGAGCGCATCATCTCTTCAAACCCCTCAGTAGCCATCTCATCGTGATGACGACTATACATATGCACCGTATTGTGTCCAAAAATCATTATCCTTTCTGAGAAAAAGGCTTCTTGAAATGTCCAACCACGTGTCTCCCAAGTGTTACGCGCTACCCTCCATTGTCCTGCGGGTATCAGCACCCTGTCACCGACCACGAGGTTGATTGGCGGTGTCCTTGGCTGAGAAACACCAGGGAGACCTTGGCTTATGAAATGCGGCTCAGGTGATACAATAGTAAAGCAAGCTTTGGAATAAATTCGCCCCATAGCTTCAAGCTGGGCTGACTTTCTCTTATCATCGTTTTGAACAACACAGATCCTGTCAATCCAGAAATAATCCATACCAAGCTCAGAGCAGACTTTGAAAGCATCTCGGAAGAGTAGAGGTACGTCTTTCTCTCTAAATCGTCCTGGGAGTTTGAGACTCTCAATGTTTTCGGTTGTCGTTATGATCTCCTCGTCTGATTTGCCCCAAACATAACTCAAGGCTGCGTAGCTCGGAACTTGGACACCGTCCGTTTCTACCAAGCAGGCTTCCGGAACATTGATTAGACAGAAACCGTTAGGCAAGGTTTCACCAATGGGACTGTTTGTATCCGACGGGACAGAAGAAGCTCGAGAAGGGTCATCTGCTGTAGAGGGTAGTTCGGCATACCATTGCCGAAGGCGGTCCCAGTTGGCCTCTGCCTTTGCAAATTCGGGTACGACATCGCTTTTGTGGTATAGAGCAAACTCCGGACAATTTCTCTGCTTGTTATATGTATGGTGATCAAACTCTACATCTTCGTGCATGATTGTCCCTACTGCTAGATATCTGCCGCTTCTGACGAAACGATTCCTGCATAGTTCAAGGGCAAGGGCTAGAGTATCGTCGATGACGAAAGAAGAATTTGATATAGTCTGACACAAGAAACGACAGACAAGGCAATCTGATCGAGCCTCCATCTCTGCAAATGTGCCCAACCATATTCGTGATATAGGATCATCTTCCCACTCGTCCCAATCTTTGGTAAAAAGACGGTTGACCCAATGGTCACAAAGATTGCAGATTGACGGGTCTCCACCAACATTTCCACGCGGCTCGCCATGAAATAAATTCATAGCAGCTTCATAGGATAGTGTCGCATATCTCTTATCTTTGAGTTCGAATGGTTTGGAATAAGCGATTAGTTCTGGCCCGGCAAAAGGGCCGGCAGCGACGGGAGGCTCCTTGCCATGTATTTTCCAGTAAGGTTCTTGAGATGTGTCTCGAACTCTGACAAGTAGGCATGTCGGGCATTGCGACACTTGAGGAATTGGCTCAGCATTGTTGCTCATCTTGTACACAAACAAGGAATACTTGTATATCTCACGATACGAGAAGTAGAAGGTCTGAATTGTAAAGAAATTGGGTGTTATGAAAACCTTCTTTCTTTATACAGAAGGCGCATGGAAGAGCAGGAAAAGAGTACGACAAGAGAAGGAGATTCCTTCCAACACGCCAAGGAAGAAAGCAAATCTTGTCCAAATACACGTGTTTTTGCCAGCTCAGCAATCAGCCCTGATAGTCACTGAGAGTTGCCATTCTTAGCGACAACATGCCAGGATAGCCCAAGCTTTTTTACGCTTTGACTCTGAGAACAGACACTTTTCATGGATACAAGTGGAAAAAGAAATATGTATAAGGTTCATATTTCTTATGTGCAACATGAGTCTCTTTGAACCCCCGAATCGACCATATCAATCATCAACTATCATCCTCAAAGACCCATGCAACATCCCCCCATTCTTCTCGTCTGCTTAACCCAAACCCCTTGCTCATAGCTCCCCAGTCGGGCATTTTCCCACCTATGCCCACCCCAGCATACCTCGACCGGGGCAACTCCAAGCCCTGAACCTCAAAGCCCAGCGCGACAACACCCACCAATCCCAGCAACTCCGTATACGCAAACTTCCTCCCAGGACACAGATGCTTTCCGCCTCCAAACGAAAGTAAAGCGCCCCTTCTTTTCTTCTCATCCTGTGGTGTGACATCTATAAACCGCTCTGGTCTGAAAAGCTCGGCGTCTTGGCCCCAGATCTCGGTGTTGAAATGCGTGACTGGTGGCGGCCACTGAACATTAACACCCTTCTTGAGTAGATACGTCCGGCCTTGAGCGTCTTGGATCTCGGTGTCTTGTATAACCCTTCTATTCCCGACGGAATGTGAATAATGTCTCAAAGTCTCTTGATAGCACGCGTTCAAAAACGGACACGATTTCTCGAGTAGTCTCGTATCAAATGTTGCTGTCCGTCCCTTTGGAGTTTCTGAAATAGTGGTTATAGCTTCAATTTCGGCGCGAACACGGGATGTGTATTCAGGATTGGTGAGGACATGCACAAAGAGCCAGAACAAGACTGGCGCCGTGTTTGTGACGCCGACCCAGAGAATCATCAACTCCATATGCGACAGGTCTTCGTCTGTGAAATTGGTCTTACGAAGGTAAGGGGCTCTTTGTTGGATAATTTCGGACACACCCTTTTCGTGATCGCCTCCGCTTTCGTAGTATGACAGAAGTAGTTTATTCATCTTTTGCCTTGCGTTGATGGCTTTCTTGGTCATGAAACTCGGTAGGCCTGCAGCTACCAGCATCGCTTGTTGATCGTATTCCCTATCGAACTTAGTGAGTGAGCGATAGGTATTCTAGAGGAAGGCTTACCAGACCAAGTGCATCTTGTCCACCGTAATGGGGTTCTTGACCCCAAATAAGGCCGTAGCTGACGCATCAGTAAGCATATCGCGAAGCCAGATATACGTATCAGGCACTTGGTATGTCTCTCCTCCCTTAATTCGATTTAGGTAGGTCATGAATCTTGACAGTGAGCTGACGTTGAGCTTGTGTAGATTCTCTCCAAGAAGCGTAGAATGAATGAGTTGCATCCCCCCCTTCAAATTCGCTTCAACCGAAATGGAAGCCATGGCATTGTCGCTGAGACCCCACATGGCTTTGGAGGATTCGAGGATGAACGGGTCAAAGGATATGTCGTTGTTTCGTAATGCTGACTGGATGAGATCTGGAGAGTTGATGACGTAGAGTTTGCCGTTCAACATTGGTAGAGTCGCAATCGGTTCTGTACGCTCCTTGCTGGTATATGTCAGTATTATTAACCTTTGGAAAAGGCTCGGATGGTAGTCCTACAAAAGGTTCACATAAAGGTTGCTCCCATCACGAAACATTGAGATGATGTGCCCTATGAAGGGTACACGGGGTTTGACGATGGGTGGTTCATTTTCATCAATATTGGGTGAGGCAAAACGGCTCAAAACTAGAACGACAGTCGTCAATACCATAGCAAGCCAAGCATTTGAGAAAGAGACATTGTCGAGAAGCATCGTGATGGCAAAGCCTGGCTCTTACGAAACGTACAACAACGACAGAACAGAGTTTAATGGCGTGGGGCCCAGGTATTTAAGGAGCTCTGTTAGTGTCTCTTCCATTGTGGCTGTATCATTAATGAAACCAACACTACACTACAATCCAAGACACGGAATTCCGAGGGAGACTCTGACAGATGGCTCGCGCTTTTCATTGGCTCCCAGACGCACTATACATCAGCGAAGGATGGAATTACACGCTTAAATCTTACTCTTGGAAAAGCTAGTCAGAATATAGTAAGGGCGAGCAGATATACCTGATATTATTTACTTCTTCTGTCATTGGTCAGATTGTATATCAGCATCAAGGATGTGATCAACCCGTCTCATACATGCCGTACGTATTAACTAATGAGGTTAAACCCCTGCTCGAAAATCCCTAACCGACCTTCATATCAGGCTACTGGACGTCTCGGCCGATTATGTATAAAGCACTTCTTGCAGAACAGATTACACTTCGTCCAAGACTCTCGCTCCTGTCTGACAGGTCGTGGCTCCGTTACAGGGACGTTGAAGAGAAAGTTACAAAAGTCGAAATAGCCTATACTGCTATCAATACCGGTATGTTTCTCGACTGGGTTCTTGATGAGGACATCTTTGTCGGTCTCGCTGGACAGCCACCTACGCATGGGGCAGATGGTGGGGATATTTCCATGTCTGCAAGTACCCTTGATGATATCGACAAGGCCATAAGCCATGTGTCCTTGGCAAACTGTCCCTTGGGAAACTGCGTGGTGTCGACTGCACAAATCATGACTTTGCATAATGGTATTGATAGTGAACGAGCTTTCGACGTAGCAAAGTGGAGGACGAAGAATAGAGAGCTGCTCCACGAGACAAGGTTATCATACCTGATTTCGTGGTACCACCCATGTTGTAAATGATCATAAATCAGCTGGGACACCATTTGATCTCCCTGCGACAGGATATCTGTCTTTGACTGGGGCAGCATGCCGAATTTGACCATAGAGGATGCAGATATGGTGGGAGAATTGGTACCTGGGGTGAAATCGTCAAATGTGCGGAACAGGTACCGCGGGGGACATTCGAATGGCCTGTATCCAGGTCTGGTGACTAAGTCTCCCGTGGGTTGGAACAGTGTTGGTCCACCTGGCGAGTTGTTCAATGCTCGAACCCAGAAGTTGGTCCAGTTGGCCTTGGCACTTTCATGAGCCTTGTTATGGAGGGATAGCCTGCCTCTTGGATGCACAGCTTCGAAGTAGCACGACTCAACGATCCTCCACAAATCCTCGGGTTTGTGGCCATCCTGATCCATCTTCTCACGAACAATTTGTTCTATTGCCTCTAAAAGGGAACTCACCAGTTGTACCACTGGGTTTCCACATGGCGACCCCAGAGAAATAATATGTCGAGCTATCAGTCGAGAAGTGCTATGACTGATCTGTCTCATCAGTGCTTGGGTTTCGTTTACCTGGCGGCGAAGAATGCAGAGCTCCACACCATCTCCACCGTAGCGATTCTCGGGAGTGGTCAGGTGTAAATTGATGATTTCCCCCAGTTTTGACCCATATCGTTGTAGAGATGCGAGGGCTTCGTTGATGTTACGCACTGCTTCTGTGAGTGTGGATTGAGGTGGGTATATACGACCAGCATCCTGAATGGTTGCCTCGCGCATAGATTCAACGACGCCGTCAACGGAACTCATGGTAAGAAGAAATGGATAGTAGAATTGTTCTGTTCGAGAGGCGTTGGAAGGAAAAACAATGCAGTCGGTGAAGATTCAGATAAGTGGTGTGTTGATGAGTAGAAAAGCCCTGGGGGAAAACAGCTCCAAGACAGATGATTCATATTCGTAGCAATAAATAGGGAAGGTTCACATTATCGTCTAGACTAAATGACAGGGCCCAATTCATCGCACTGAACCTTAGAGTAGTACCTGCCCATCATGTGGAAGTCTGGGACAGCTACTTGCCATGATATCAAAGCAGGATCCTTTCAAAGAAGGAGCTGGATTGAATCACTACTTCCATCTCTCCCCTTTATCACTTTCAGTCGGCTGCACTATTGAAGCAAGGTACTCGTAAGGATCGAGTAGACCCAAAAGGTCGGCTTTCATGTGACACTCCCCGATGATCCTCCAAATAGTTCTAGCATCATAGTGTCCTTCTTTCTGGTTTCTGCCAACATTGCAAGAAGATTTATCAAAGTAGGATCCAACCTGTTAAGTCTAAAATATCACTTTTGTCCCTCAATATCGATGCGTCCCCGTCTATTCAAAATATCCCCATTCTTACAATACTGTTGACTTTAAAGCTCACCTATCACTAGTAAATCCACCCTTTTGATCCACTGGTGTAGACTTCGGCGAAGACAATAGCCCCCCCGAGTCAACAAGAACCAAATCATCTCTCCCAACCAACGTAGTCTCATCAGTACGCATAGTGTTTCCGCCAGCATTCGTCATAGGGATAGTTTCCAACCCTCTCTGTACAAATATGTTATCGTTGCCTGTTGATCTATCTGGTATGACTTTCCATAATCTCGCTCGGCTTGCTATGGCGCGGAAGAGTGGTTGCATATGAGGCATACATGCGACGAGGATTCCTACGCCACATTCGATGTTGGACCAAATGATGAATCCCTGAGCATCGGCTGTATCTATGTAAGACTGTGTAACTAAGCTTGGGTCTGGTACTCACCTGTTATGTTCAGGGATTGGTGAAAGCCGATTATGTATGGGATTCGAATACAACTGGCCGCAATGAGGCTGCATTGATGTTAGGAATTTGATCGATATGACTTCTTAAAGACTTACAATACTCCGACACCAAAAATAACCATCACCCCAGCTTTCTTCTTAGGCTTAAGTCCTAAGTGATACAACTGCGTCAAAGGAAGAACAAACATCCATATGTCCAGGGCAATGTGAATGGCAGCATGCGTGAATATCAATGCTTGAATGTTCAGGCTAATGCCTTTTGGAGGATAGTCCTTCCATCCCTCCCAAAGTAGGTAAGTCGGCTGTCGTTGAAAGGGGCCACATATAATGAAGACTATGGTAACAAGAATGCTGAATCCTATTGTCCATTTAACAAGTTTTCTGAATTTCGGGTCTGGAAAGGTGCGTAGGAAAAAGAAAAGGATTGACAATTTAGTAAGGCATAGGCCGATGGAGTATGTGTATCCGACAACAAGGAGGTACTGCGTCCGTTAGAAACTATTGGCAGCTTAGTGAAGGGACGTACTATGCAGAAGGTGGTGATTGTATTGTCATTCAGGACCCAGGCATCCCGACCCAAGCCATGATTTGTCACTGAAAGTATTGCTGTTAGGATTTGTATAATTGGCAACCCAAAGGATGACTGACTTGTGCCCATCATGATGCATTGAAAAGCTGTAAAGATCTAAAATGGTCAACAAGAAGCCGTACTCCGACGTATATGCGTGGACTCACTGATGCCGCGATGATGAGAATATCATCAGGTCCCCACCTCTGGGTTCGCTGGAGCTTGACTACAATTCGTAAGACGACCGAAACTACAACTATGCCGAGGATAGTATAATTGATAGCCCTGATCTTTTTGTCATTGTTGAGTTCTGGTCTGCCACATGTCGCTTGTTCGATAAGGAGAAAGTCTGTTTAGTCAAATACGTTGAAAGTCAGCTGTTCTGTTTGCCATACATGCCCAAGACAGTTCGGGATAGCTTGATGAGGAGGGCACTTTACCAAACAGGTCTCTCATGCTGCATTGAAGGAGCGTGCAGCCAGCAGCTGTTTTGCTGATGGTTTGATTACGGCACAGCAGCTCTTTATTCCTGTCTGAAACTATCGGCTTGGCCACCAACTGAGCAAAGCACTTGAGCTACGGCTCCGTTAATAGACGGTCAGTGTTGAAGGTTGAGAGAGGTACTCACAGCACATTCTGGGGCATCTTCCAACTTGGTGGCATTCGTCGGCTCAGTCGCTAAAACAAGGCTGAAAGAGAAGAAACAATAAATAATGAACAGCTGGAGTATTGTGAACGTTTTCATGATGGTCGTGGTGACATGGGGATATTTCTTTCATGTGAGATATGAGATCAATTCGAGCACTCTAAGTGTCTATAGTTAAATGCTTCGGTGGGCGTTACAGAACATGTCTGCATACCTCGCCCATTGGTCGAGGCATTGGAAATTCACGTTTCTCTGACAATGGCATTCTACATCGCACTGAACAGGGTTAGATCTGGACCACGCCACCAGATGCAAGCTGATCTTGGGCATGTTGCCACATTCCAGCGCCGCCAGATTAGGTTCATTGGATCTACGGAACCAGGTTTAACTGGAGAGCGGAGACATATCCCCGGCACAACGTTTGAGGAATGAGATGGCGCACATCACTTCTACTATTTAAATATGGAAGCGTCAAGCTTTTATTACCACTCGTATCTCAGTTCTAGACGGTAATGGAGGTAGAATAGCCACCTCTGGCAAGGCACTGAAGTTGACCATTGTCGAAGTGAACGTTTTAAGCCTGGAGTCCCAGTACAAATGCACAGCTATTACATATAAAGTCAGTTAGTACTTTGTGTTGCAATTATTCCAAATTAACACTTGTTCACAAGACATGAGGTAGTCACCACAGCTGTACAAGCATTGTCTCGTAGCATGTTCTCAGAGTGAAAACAATTCAGAGAATATATATGACAACCTTAAGAGATCGCAGAGGTTAATGAGAGCCAAGAACAAAGGTTAACCTTTTACCAAAGATCTACTCGCAACTCCCTGAACAGTCGACGTACTTCACTGTTGACGTTTGGCAGCCTCCATCCCTGCCGCACGCGCATTCTCCACAAACTTCTTGAAGCCCCCAGCGAGTTTATCACAATCCTTTAGCTTCTCTTCCATATTCTGATTGATCTCTTCTGCATCAGCCGGCCATTCGTCCGTGGCAGGATTAAAGGTCTTTAGCAAAAGCTTGCCTGCTTCTTGAACAGCGACCATGAGTTCTTCGTAGTCGCAGTTTGGAAGTTCAGCCTATATTGAAGTCAGGAAATCGTATTCACATAGTAATTGACTAAAGTACCTTTGCTATTCTTGCGTAGTTTGCTGTAAAGCGCATGGCTTCAAAGGCGAGTGTGCCGTTTAAAGCATTATTAAAGTCCCTCGCTATAGAGACACCACTTGTCTTCTGGCTAGTTTTGTTCGAAGTTGCCATGTTTTGCGGTCCTTTAGTCAAGTTGTTGATGCTTGATGAAGGGAGGTTGAGATGTTCCAGAAGCTATTTTCGAGTGTGAAATCCGTCTCACGCGTGTTGGCTCAGCCCCACGAGGCTAACTAGCAAAGCCTCAGAATTTCAGCCCAAATACCACGTACGGATGTCACTATGACCTTCAATGCAACCCAATGCTATGCATAATATGGAAAGTCAACTCAAGTGTAGGTAACCGGATTTCTCCGCTATTCCTTTCAACAACCAGGTTTCATATAGACAAATCAATGAACAATCATGACAGTTCAAGTAAATCGTAGGACAAATAGAATTATAGTTAGAAAGGAAGGTATTAAATATTTATGTACAAGAAAATTGAAAGTGAATGGTAAAACCATTACTCAATAGGGGTGGCCTTGATGGGGTTGCAGACCTTGTTGATAAAGTTCGAGTTACACTCGGGTCCATCATTGCGCTCGATAAAGAAAGCCTCCAAGTCAAAGAAACAAACAGGAATATTGTTATGACCCAGGTTATCCAGGTTCAGACCCTCCTCACCACTAGTAGCACAGTCGATAATAGCACGGTAGTAAGGATCTCGCAGACCAAGGCTGTACTTGGCCATGCTGGTGTACACATCCTCGCCAGCCTCAGTCCACGATCCACCGTACAAACCATTCTCATCAAACTTCATGATGTAGAAGCAGTAGTTCTCGTTCTCCTTGAAGTTCATCCACTGACGACCAGTAGCAGTACCACAGTCCTCTTGGCTTGCGATGCGCTTGTCAGCGACGAGACGGAGGCTGGCGGCCTTCATGACATTGTTGGCGATCTTGGGCTGGATACTGCCCGAGATGGAGTTGATAAGATTCTGCACAGCTGCACTCTTGTCGCCGAGGAGGAACCAGCCGCCGTCGAAGAACTTGGTGACGGAGTATTTGATCCATGGGCCGTACTTGCCAGAGGCAGGAAGGCTGCTGAAGGTTTCGGCGGTCTCTCCTGCGGATTTATCGAGTGTGCCTGTGGTCAGCCTCATGGTCTTCTTGAGTTGTTCAGATGTGGCAACAAAGATATCGGCTAGGGCAGCCGAGATGCTGGCCTGGTCGATTTCCTCTGGCTTTGTCTCTTCCGCGACGATATCGAAGACGCCGCCCATGATGTCAAACGCGGTAGAAATGGTCTCTCCTCCCTGTTAAAGTCAGTACCTTTTCCGTGTCACAGGTAGTACTCTGTTGACTTACTGCGGGAAGAAGACCTCCAATAGTGCTGCCCAAGCCCATTGCGGCAGACAGCCACTTGACCACATCACTTGTCTCATCCTCGTTACCTCCAAAGTCTTCGATCATTTGGCCAATCTGAAGATTCGTGACGAGAGTCTGCTCAACGAGTTTCCCATGAAGCATCTGAAACTTGCTGTGCATGCCTTGTACAGCTTGGAAGATCCAGTATGAGACCCTTCCGATAGGATCTTTCAACGGATCCCCAGTCATACCGTACTTGTCGAAATGTTCCTCACAGCTTGGGGCACCCGAGGGCAAGCATTCAGTACTATCGATGAGTCCGCAACCGGACATGCCAAAGTTCCCACTGCCATTGTTAATCACGTGTTGTAGATTGAAGAGCCAGTCCTCCTCATGTTCTGCCAATGTTAGCAGGTTGTCTATTGTGTGAGAATGGGCCAAGATGGAACATACCCCATTGGTAGCTGAGTTGCCAATCGAGCTGGTCGCCGGCACCAGTCTCAGTCCAGACCTGGTCAGCTCCCTCGGGTGTATCGAGGAGCCAGGCTTTATCATGGCAGAGAGACTCTTTGGTATCCCAAGGGTTCTGTCTCTTAGCAACAGGCGAAGCATTGACAGCGGCCGCCAGAGCCAAAATAGTAGTAGAAGACTTCATGGTGTAAAAGCGAATTCGTGAGGGAGTGAATGAATCAATGAATGAATGAATGAATTAGTGAGTGAGTGATGATGGTGATTCTTCACAACTACAACAGCTTTATATAAATTCGTTAACCGTGGCAGTGCTATCAAAAGCAAGGACTACTATCTGTAACCTACTAATTTAGAACCAAGTCCTAGTGAATCCTTCAAGACTACCCAAAGTAGTGGTCCATGCTACGATCAGGGCGTTGGCATCAAACGATGGTTCCGATAAGCGTCTAGATAACGGATATTCATTCGTATTGGATGATGTTTCCCGGGTCTGTGATCGACGAAACTGTCTTGATCGGGTAATAGTGTTGTGGGGTTAAATGAGCTTAATGTCACAGTACATGATAGGGTTGCCATTGAAGCGGGTTTGGGCAGGGTATTCTTAGATTAAGACTGATCCTACGAGACGGCACTCTCTAGTTCCGATGAAGTCTTGAGATATGCTCAGTAGTGATGATGACTGACGTTCATGGCTGTGCTAAAGAGTGGTTTGAGTGATTCGTGAGTTTGGCTTCACCTATCTTTGAGATAGTAGTCAAGATATCAACGTTGATCTAGTTCCAATTAAACTCCTTTTGAAAGAGGTTACAAATGCATTGAAACAATATTCATCGATGGCAAAGCCAGAAAACAGACGTAACAATTCATGGGGTATTGTTTGCATGAATTAATCTAATTTATGCTTACAAGATTAGCTGCTGACGCTAAACAGTTGTAAAACCGCCTTATCAGGCCTGTCCCTATCATCTATCTAAACGAAAAGCCCCAGCTTCAGACTTTACCTGAATAGGGACAGCAAGACTCCCGGCAATGTTACAGCCAGCCCCCTGGGGCTTTTTGTTAGTGCCGCATACCTTCAACAGCACAGCCCTGTAGGGCAGTGAAGTCGCCCCCAAACAGAAGGGTAAATAATCAACAAGCATTCGGCAGATGAATTGGCGCTGCTCGGCATACCGACGCTTTTCGGACGACAGTCACCCTTGGCATAGTTCTAGTCAAGTCACGTTATTTCGGGCGTTGCTTCGAAAGTAGTAATATTGAGTAAATACAATCTGTCCCCCTGAGATACTGCCGTTAAAACTTAGACTAGAGTAAGAATCCCAAGCTCGAACCACCATCACTCAACATAGCGTTCATCAGACTTGCCAATCTATTAGATAATTTTCACTGTTTCCACATCCCATTCTTCACAAAACTTCATACCTCCAGAGGGATGAAATTTGGGATCTGACATAAACACCCCCACACGATAGAACACATTCATGTCTTGAGCTGGATAGAGGACCAATCCGTACGCAGCCCTCCCCCCTTCCGAGGGTCTCTCGGTACCACTTTCAGACGTGTTGCTCGTTGATTGCCAGATTTCTCCTTCCAGTGACTGGTCATCACTATAGTACTCTGGCTCTTGTGTTTCCTGTATGGTATGTTCTTCGTCTTGGGGAAGGTATTCGTCACTCGAGGAAGTAGTTGATGATTTGTCGCTGTTTTCAGATCTGTCCAGCTCACCAGCATGGGCGTCACAGCTTCCTAAAAGGAAGAGGACCAGACTGGCATATCGATCGTCCTTCCTATCCAGGAAGCTGTCAAGGCAGACTCGTAAAATAGGGCTCCGACCAATGAGACACCAATCATGATACCCCTCATCCTTCCATCCCAAACAGTTATTATATACAACCGAAAACACATCGTTCTCAGGCTGTAGCATCTTTCCAGACAGTACTATGTAGCCGTCTTCCACAATTCCAAAAGGATCGAGCCCTCTGACAATACATCTAGCATCAACGACATTAAATTCGGGTCTTGCATGATACTTAGTCCATTCAGCGGAGAACCCGAAAAATCCAAATTCTAGGTATTGCTTATGTGAAGCCCAACTCCACGAAGGTGCGATGTACGAGTGACGCGATTCAATTGTATCAATACGCTCAGAGAAACTCGGTCGTTTGTATCGATCAGCCTGAGGTATCTCAAAGAGGAGGCTTAAGTGAAGGTCGCTTCTCCAATGACCAGCGAGGTATTGGTCTTCCAGTTGTTCTGCGTAAAGTTTTGCCAATCCCGATATAGCCGGAAACTTGTCTTGCTCATAGGATAGCTCGTAGCTACTGTAAGTACTCACTAAATTTCTCCATCCATCACAATCCAACATCTCTGCTGGTTGGAAGAAGATTATTCCCTCATTTCGCCGCTCTTTAATTTGGATGACCACCCTTGTTTTTCCAAAAATCAGTAGCTTTGGTGACAGGGCAATCTCCTGAAAGACCCATCCACGTGATTTCCACGATCCATCAATGTCTTCCAAGTCACCTGCGGAGATATAATCCTTAGATGAACTGGGTCTTGCAACAAGGCGATATGTGCCTGAAACCTCCCAGTTAAAACGAGAAACGAAAGGTACATCAAGAGTATCAGTTGTGGGAGAAAGAAAACTCTCGTGGCAGGACTCGGTAGAACCGGTACAAATTGTAAAGTAGGAGTTTCGAAAGATGTCGCCCATCTTTGCCGATTCGCGTTCCCAATCTTGTACATCTCCTTGTATGATGCAAAGAGCATCAACCCAAAGATACCTTACACCAAGTACCTTGCATACTGTTACTGCATCCTGAATAACCCTGGAGACGAGCCGAAGGTTGATCTCAGTCATCCTTTCGCCAAGGTTCTCAGCGGTAGTTTTCGACTGCGATTTGGATTCTTCTTGGGAACCCCATCGATAACTCAGCGCTACATACATGGGGAAAGTATGTCTCTCGTTGTAGACTTCCTCTTTTGTAACAAGCCTTGCGAACATGGGTTCTTTACCATGACTAGCGAGGTCGAGCAGTCGCGTTGGAAGAAAGGTCGACGGTTTTTTATGCGATGCTTTGAGACGTGTCGTAATCTTGGAAATGTTTTCCCTGCCGAGAATCTCCGAGGGTGGCCTTGGCTGGAGACTTAACCAGCGCTGACATTGTCCTCGAGGTAAAATCAGCCTATTGTTGATACGTTACATCCCTTATGGGAACTCACCCTCAAAAGCATCAATCGTAAATTTCAGACTATAGATATCTGATCAGCTCTGTTTCATTACTCACAAATACAGGTAGTTGAGCTCTCACAAGACAAGTTTGGTGAAATCACCGTCGTCCTTGACTTTCCCTAGCACCTCTGCCGATAAGCCAACTAAGCCGATGCCTCTTTGCCTATCGTAAGGACTTGCAAATTGGTAAGATGGTTTGACACGCAGCCATCCGCGCTTGAATTCTGTTGGGAATGTAGCTTTCTTGAGCTGGATCCGAATCAATTTGCAGAAATCGCAGTTCTTGGCACTCTTAGCTAGTACAGCTAGCTGTGGCCAGTAGTCCACAAGCTCGAATTCAAGTTTGATGCCAGCGAGCCCTTCTTCGAACTGGATGAATTCGCGCTTGGGCTCTGACATGCTTGATAGGCTCGCGAATCCTTCGTCGTTGAACGGCACCTTTTCGCATTTTTCACAAAATCGCGTATCGCAGTTGACTGAACTCCGAATGAGAGACATATGGCTTGAAGGCGATGAGCCCTGTGGTGAACCTGCCATTGGGGACATTTCACCTATATACATAATAAAGTGACTGATGACAGAAATTCGAGGTTATGAAGGTTTGAAGCGGTGATTGTTTGAGGGTGATGGATGAGGACCTTTGCTGAAATCTAGCTGGGGTGTCGTGCGGTCTTTGTAGTGGCACTGCTGCTGACTCCGCCGTTGGATTGGATGGGCATCATGTCCAGAATGCCTCGTTAGGCGCTCAAGAAGTGATGAACTCCTTGCAAATAGCCCAGAGCACACTAACCATTGGCCGAGACTCAGGTACTTGATATTACTGCTGTTTTTGCGCCTTTCTTCTATGTATCCGCCATTGTACATCAGTTTATTGTCTTGCCAGTTGAAGGATATCGTCTTATGCTACCTATACTCAATGTATATCTACTTCACTTTCAACACATCCTTAAGTGTGGCTGGCTGGTGATGCACAGCCACACTAATCACCAACGTCAACCAATCAGTCACACCCTTTCAACCTGGTAAAGCTCTCCGTCACTTCAAGCTGTCCTCAAGACCGCCAGCACCAAAAATCCACCACCATCAATCCTCCCTTCCCTCCCTTCCACCAAACCAAACTCCTCCGATCCGTCCACCGATACACATAACAATGTCAAACTACTACGCCTCGCAACAACCTCAATACCCTCCAGGCGGCGCCGCCGCTCCCACCGCCGCCCAAAACCTCCAGTTCTTCCCCTCCCAGTACACCACCGCCTCAGGCACACCACAGCAGCAGCAACAGCAGCAGGGCGGCTACGGGTATGCCAACACGGGCGGTTATGGAGTCGGCGCGCCTGCGCAGAACTTTGCGAGTCCTGCGTTTGGTGCGCAGGGCGTCAGTGGCAGAATGGGCGAGCAGGGTGGGTTGAGAACGGGATGGGTCGCTGCTTTTTCGTCGGAGGGGTATGATGGTGAACCGCCTTTGCTGGAGGAGCTGGGCGTTAACTTTGGACATATTCAAGCAAAGGTGAATATCCCCTGCTTTTTCGCGACTCTGGACTGATGCTAATTGGAACTCTCTAGACGCTTGCTGTGTTGAACCCCTTTCGACGAATCGACTCGCATATCATGGACGACTCCGACCTAGCAGGACCGCTCATCTTCTTCCTCCTATTCGGTTTTATCCTTCTCTTTTCAGGCCAAGTCCACTTCGGCTACATCTACGGCCTCGCAGCCCTCGGCTCGATCTCCCTGCATCTTATCCTCTCCCTTATGTCGCCCTCCGACGCCGGCGCACAAGCAGTAAACAACTACCCCCAATACAGCAGCGACCCCTCTGCTCCTCCCCAACCACACGACGGTCAGCAAGGAGGTCACTTCTCCGCGACATTGACATACCCCCGAAGCGCCAGTGTCTTGGGATACTGTCTGTTGCCTCTTGTGGCAACGAGCCTGTTCGGCATCGTTATGCGCATGGACACACCCATCGGAATCGTTGCTACCACGGCGGCTATTCTCTGGTGCACTTATAGCGCGAGCGGTATGTTCTGCGCAGTCGGGCAGATGAAGCGCATGCGGGGACTCGTCGCGTATCCCCTTGCGCTGTTCTACGTTGGATTCGGCATTATGGGTATCTTCAGCAGTCGAGGAAGCGGAAGCTTCTCCAACGCCGCTGCCAAGCTCAACGCTTGAACGATTCGAACACGATTTAAGTAGCCAATTCAATCACGATCAAGTTTATGCGCAGATTCGCGCCGAAAAACTCGATGATGCAATACATGACGACGCCCTCAGCGGCAGAGATACGATGGACGTCAAGCGCAGCCGCGCAAGGTCAGAATGGCAGGCGTTTGGCAAGACATGGAGATAGGATACGCAAGTTACATGGGCCCGGGACATGTTCCCTTTGTACTAGACTAATTACATGCTGTACGTCACGAATAAAAGGAAGAAGACAGGTGTAGTGTAGTGTAGCGTTGAGAAGAAATACTCTCAAAAAGCAGGTTTTCAAGTTATGCAAAGACATCGTAACCATCTATATATGCCACCCACACAGCATCATTGAAAAAAGTACAAAAAACAGTATGCATCCTCCTTAATCATGAAAGCCTTTTTTGAGTAACAGTGGAAATCCGCCCATCCAATTCCCAGAACCATTTGCGGTCCGCCGCTTTTAAATGGCGGGCTGAAGAAGAAATACAAGTTTGTTGAAAAGGGGAGCTGCCCTACAGCAGCGAGATTAAGGTTGGGCTAAATATGAAAAATTCCAGATTCGTTCGCAAATCCTTCGTGGAACAGTCGTTTTGCTCGTTTAAGCCTTGTCGTGAACGCCGTTGGTCTTGGCGCCGTTTGTCTCGGGGACATCTTCAGCCTCGCCGATGAGGACGGAGTATTGACCACCAGCTCCAGCTCCAATGATCTTCTTGCCGCGGATGGCGGTGTTGTCGATCAGGGTGGGAGTGTGGATATCGTCGATCGTGCCCTGGCCGGTCTGGTAGTTGCTTGAGAAGCCCCAGGAGAAGACCTTACCGTCGGAGGCGATAGCGAAGTTGTTGTCGGTACCGGCGGCGACGGAGACGATATCCTTGACGTCTGGAACATGTTAGTGTTGGTCTTGGATGAGAAATGGAGTGCAGAACTTACCGGGCTGGACAGTAGGCTTGAAGAGAATACGAGCATTGCCTCGCTCATCGTAGATGGCGTTGTCCTCAGACAACTTGTCAAACTCGAAGCCGACTTGATAACCATCGACACGACCCCAGGTCAAGAGATCACCCTTGTCGGAGCAAGCCAGAGAGTGGTGCTCGCCACCGTCAATCTCTGTAATGTTGAAGTCATCGAGGTATGTAAGCTTGGCAGGTCGGAGAATAACAGCGTCGTCCTCGCCAGCATTTGACTCAACACCGATCTCGCCAAAGTTGTTAAGACCCCAACCGTAAACCTGACCCTCCTTGTCAATGGCAAAGCTGTGGTATGAACCGCAGGCAATCTTGGCGATCTTTCCACGAGGCAGACCAACACCCTGGGGGATAAGAGAAGACATCTTGTTGCGCTCGATGATACGTCGGCCGAGCTGGTTCTGCTGGCCACAGCCCCATGCAACAACATTACCCTTGTGGTCGAGAGCGAGAATGTGGTTGGAACCGGCGGAAAGGGCCTTGATGTTCTTGAGGTCCTTGATCAGGAGGGGAGTGGACTGGACCTTGATGGTCTCTGAGAAGCCGAGAATACCATCGCTGGATCGGAAGGTTCCCCAACCGTAGACTCGGCCGTCCTCAGTAAGGGTGAAGCTGGCGCTGTCACTAGCAACGACTTGAACAAACTTGGTGCCAGGAGCAAAGTGCTCCTCGGAAACAGCGGTCGGTGTGCTCTCCTTGGGGTTGATGCCAGTGTCGTCCTCGTCCTCCGAGTCGGAGTCTTCCGCCTTGTCCATGTCGCGAAGGCCACCATCCCAGTTGGTGTCTCGTCCGAGAGCTCCCTGGTCGTTGACACCCCATGTCAAGATCTTGTTATCGTGTGTCAACGCGACAGCGTGCATACCACCGCAAGAAATCTGAACAACACCGGTAGTGGCAGCGGCGAGGTTGTCATTGAGTCGGGGACGCTTGACATCGATGGGCTTCTTGTTGTTGACGCGCTTGCTTCCGAGACCAAGCTCACCTGATGATCCTTCACCAAAGACGTAAACATCGAGAATCTTGGTAGGGGCATCGTTGATCTTCTTTCCAATATCGGGAAACAGGGACTTCTTCTTGGGTTCGGCCTTCTTAGCGGCAGCGGGACGACCGGCCTTTCGGGCAGCGGGCTTCTTCTCCTCGGGCTCTTCGGACTTGGCCTTGGCCTTGGATGCAGCGGGTTTGGCGGCAGTCTTTGCCTTTGCTGAGGGCTTAGCGGCAGGCTTGACGACGCGTTCTGTGGTCTTTGTCTTCTTGGTCTGGCGGGTCTCTTCTACTTCTTCCTCTACCTCAGACTCTTCTGTGCGAGTGCGCTTTTTGGAGGCGCCGTTGGTAGCAGGCTCGGCCTTTTTGGCGGCGGCTTTCGTAGGCTTCGCATCCTTCTTTGCAGCAGCAGCGGTAGTGGTAGTGGTAGTCGACTTCTTAGTCGTGGCCGTCTTGGTGGCGGCGGCAGCTTTGGCTCTTGGTGCCATCGCGTGAGGATGTGTATGTTGTGATTTGTGATGGATTGTGGAGTGACGCGCGCGATGACGGGGGAAAGTTTTGCGCTTGCTATATCTCAATCAGCGATAATGATTGAGAATGGTATCAGGTTGCGCAAAGATGAGTGCGAAATCTGATGGTTGGGTTGTGATGATGTTGATGATGAAAAACAAGCTCTGGAGAAAAAAAAGCTGATTTAGGAGCGCGCGATGAGTGGGTTTTTTCTTGCACTGAGTGATCTGACCGCGCTGGGGGTGTGATCATTTGCGGGCTGGACAGGGGATGATGCTTGGACCTTGCGTCACCGCTCGAAAGCTTTGGTTGATTTGTCCGGCAGAAAACTGTTAGCGCAATTGAGACTTGGTGACAGCTTCGATTCACCGCCCTCGAGCTGTCATTTCTGCTATTAGATACGCGATTCACACCGGTCGCGTTTGTTGGTTAGCGGACGAACAATGCGTTGCACAGCACAGACAATGGATGCGTTTGTATTCAACAATGGTTCCCCTTTATTTTTATTTTTAGTCTAGTATTTCTTCAACGTCAGACCAACAGAGTTGATCATTAAGATTTACTTAATTTTGTACCCCAGCCTAAGAGCTTTAGCAACATTGCATGCGTCAATAGTAATACAACACGCGCCCTCTAGTCTTCTTCCTTTTATTGTCCCTCGAATTCTGCCATGTATGCAATCCTCCTGAACAAATAAACAACAATGCAAATGCGTGTACCCGTTTTGTAGCCACGTGGGCTGTTGCTGTTAGCCAACGCGATCGAATACGAGACAGTCACTGAGACCTTTTTTGCAAACACGCTTACTCGAACTCGATAATTGATGGTAATCATGAATGTTGTTTAATTCTCTGTATATCTGGTATCGTTTATCTCGCCGCCCCAACCCAAAGTTGTCATCATACCCCAACGCCGTCCCAATAAGTCATTAATGCTTGTATTGTCTTTAAACCTCTATCACACGCGTATCGTATCGTAGAAATTTATTTCTTGGTAGTGAAGTCGATCTCGTTGGCAGGGTTAAAGCCACCATCGGCAGCCTTCTCACAAGTGCAGCCACCTAATCCACAATCGTTAGCAAAAACAGTTGACATGGAAACGCCAAGACAAAGGCGGTTTCTACATACCAGCAGGCCGAGATCCGCAAGCGCATGTAGCACCGCTGGGAGTGGCGTTCTCAGTAGCAGCACGGTCGCAGGTGCATCCGCCAGCAGGACGAGCACGGCATGAGCATCGAGGGCCGTTGACGGTGTTCTCGACAGGGGCCTTGGAGCATGTGCATTGGAGAGCGGACTTTTCACCGCATGAGCAAGTGGCCTTTTGGGCTGGGGAATTGTTAGCTTTGTGTTGTTGAAGCAGATCCGGGGAAATGATGTCACATACCACAGGCGCACTCAACATTATCGCCGGAGCGGCAGCAGGTAGCAGGAGTGTTGACAACCATTTTGACGGATTGAAGTGTTGTGAGATTGGGTTTTGACTTGGGTGGTGATTCGAAGAGTAAAGAGCTCGACTGAAGAATGAATTGAGTTGTAGAGTGCTTGATTCTGTTGCTTCTCTTTGGATGCGGCGGCTCGTCGTATTTGTACTTTATCGCATTCAGTGAGTTTGACCCACTTTATCTACAGCTCCAGAGCTGCGGATCTGTAGACTGGTAATCATCTTCTCTCTGATTGGATCGTGTCAGCTGACAAAGCTCATTCAGCCAATTAGCGATTGCTTATTCTTTCGTTACGGACTGTCGCCTCCCAGAACATGCCATGATGAATACAACCCATGTCATGCGTCTGTCAGCTTATGAGCTAGAACACACTAACACGTCTCAGCAGTTTCGCTCAGACCGTCATTGGCTCATCAACTCCTCGATTTGAGACATGTAGTCCGCCTTTTGATGATCGATCTTTGTTATGTTTGCTGATTGATGTTTGCATTATGGTAGAACTTGGTAAAACACGTCGAAGGAGGAGATGTCACTTGTCAATCCTCATGGTTTTTGTTCATTGACAGCAACAAGGCATTGCTTATATGATCGATCTGTAATAGGACATTTATGATAGGGCTGCCATGTTCTCTAAACATATGGCTGGGCTGACTCGGCTCCGTTTTCTCGGCCGATTCCAATGGATTGCAATTGCGAAGTAACCCACCTTGATATTTGGGGAAGGATGCTGGTTAGACGTGGTTGAGATACATTGTGGATGTAGCGGGGATCTGCACTCATGAGTAGTCAAAATGAGATCTCACGAGCAATGCTCTATGCGCGTGCATCTAGATAAGGACACCTTCACAACAGGAAAATTCAGAAGATTCAAGTGAGAAGAAATAGGAAAAAGAAAAGATAATCAATAAAGTATTTCTGCAGCAGATGTTCCATATTGAGTTGTACAATTGCCAGAAAATGGTGTTTGGTTTAGAGCTCTAGGGTATGATGTCTTACTGTGATAATGTTCATATTCCTCATTTTGAAGAGCTTAGTCATCGAAAAATCATCGGTCCTATAGTTTAGTGGTAATGACGTCGGATTTTGATAACCATCAGAAGCCTTCCGAAGACCCCGGTTCGAACCCGGGTAGGACCTCATTTTTGCCTCTGTCGCAGTCAGCGCAAGACAAGTCTACGCTTAGAACTCAGGCGTTGGGCAAGATATTCATGATAGCCTTTCTTATTCTTTTATGCCGTGAAGTGTTTGAATATCTAGCATGCGGAATCTTTAACTATAAGACGCGTTGATAGCCTGGCTGATGCTGCCATTCATCATCATACGAGGCCGATCTCGGAGGGCGCGGTACAATCAGTTCATCGAATTGAGGGAATCATCAGGTATATTAACCAACAACTTGGCCGATAGAGTATTTGATCCGTCACACCGAGTATGAATCGTAGGTAGTTCGGCCTTTCTATTCCTGGAACCTCTTTTGATGCCCGTATAAGTAATACCCGACATCGTCTTGCTGCGCCATTTTTGCAGTGAAGCTGAAGCCGGTTCTCGAGTGATACTGAAACACCGCTATTTATTGAACCACAAACTAGCAGGGCCCATTTCTAAAACCTTTCCCCAGATATTCCCCAGGTTCCATTTCATAATGTCTCCTCTTAGCCCACCTCAAACTTCAGAGTCCACGATCGTGGTAATCGGGTATGTGCCTATCCTCATATTCCGGGGTATAAGCTAATGTCTTTAGTGCTGGTATCATCGGTTTGACCAGTGCCTTGAAGATCCAACAATTAATAGCAGACTCTCCATCCGCTGAATCAACATCCGTGCTCCTCGTCGCTAAGGAATGGCCAACTTCAATCCCAGGAGCCCCAATTGCTCACTCGGCTGACTATGCCTCCATGTGGGCTGGTGCTCACGTCCGACCCATCCCCGCATCAACGCCCCAACTTCGTCGTGAAGCGAAATGGTTAAAGACTACCGTCGCTGAGTTGGAGAAACATCGCCAAAGTGAACCTGGGGTTGGAATTCGTCGTCTTCCAGGAATTGAGTACCTCGAGGATCCATCTGCTGAGTACGTCAAGCAAGATGCCCTGAGCTTCACCACCGAGACTGGATTGCCGGGATATCGCAAATTTGACGCTCATGAACTTCCGAAAGGTGTAAAGCTTGGATTCGAGTATGAGACTTATTGCATCAATGCACCCTTGTACAGCGCCAACCTACTTCGAAAGTTTATTGTCCAAGGCGGCAAGACTGTTCAGCGGGACCTCAAGAGTGAATGGGAAGCGTTTATACTGGCACCAAATGTGAAGCTGGTGGTCAATGCAAGTGGGATGGGATTTGGAGACGCAAAGTGTTTCCCTATCAGAGGTAGGCTGCACGACTTTGATAACATCAACAACAACTAAAAGTAACTAGGACAAACGGCATTGACGAACCTCACTGCCGCTGACAAAACCATCACAACACAAAAGAAAGACGGAACCTGGAGTTTCATTATTCCCAGGTCGTTCAACGGCGGAACAGTCATCGGCGGTACCAAAGAAATGGGTAACTGGGATCTCGAACCATCGCAAGAGACACGTACCCAGCTACTAAAGGCTGCACAAGCCATCATCCCTCAAGCTTGTGGTGGCCAGGAACAAGACATTGGCTCGTTGAAGGTGATCAAGGATGTCGTTGGAAGAAGACCAGCTCGTGAGGGAGGAATGAGGGTCGAGACGGAATCCAAGGATACTACTTGGGGAGTCAAACATGTTGTTCATGCTTACGGAGCTGGGGGCCGTGGTTATGAGCTTTCTTGGGGCGTGGCAAGTGAAGTTGTGGAGCTTACGAAGGAAGTACTCGGCTCAGAATCGGCAGCGAAAGCAAAGCTCTAGAACTCGATGCAAAGGAAGTCAGGGGGTATTATTATCTAAGGTTTAGGATACAAAAGTAAGAAACCTAAAAGCCTGGTCTAAAGTAGCTCGCTAATTTCGTCTTTTATGCGTTGATCAGTCACATGCCATATAATTCGTTGTAGTACCATACCACCGGGCCGCAAAGGCAGTACGTCTAGGTGACAGTGGATTTATTTGGTGGTTATTGATGGAAGAAGAAGAAGTCAGACTTGGTGACTGAGGAGCTAAGAACATTTACCTATATACCCCAGAAGTTGAAGGTTCTGTTGGGAAAGTCATTTTGTATAAAGCTTGGACTCATGCCTGGAATTCTATCTTTCAATTTAGCTTTGGCATTGCAAATGACTCAATTCTTGAAAAAATGTTTCTGCCTAGCCCACTGGAAAATCAGGTATATATATTTGCATTAATCCCCTATCATTCTTTTCAATTTCATTTCCCCCCATGCTTCTTCCTCTTTTAACTCAACTCATCAACTCCGAAGACCGATCAAAGAACGAAAAGATGACACACTATGGATCAGATCCATTTGGAAGGTTCCCTCCAGAGGTCCGCCTCAATATCCTCATCTCGACAGGCTGCAAATCGTCGATAGCACGCCTGATCGAAGCCTCCCCAATCATGCTTCAACAGTACCTCGTGCACAAGAAACATATTATAAGACATGTTCTTGCGTCCGAATTTGACGAAGAGATGATACAAGATGCCATGGCAGTAATTCTATTTCCATACTTCTGGAGCTCTGGTCAGAAACCTCTAAGTAAGCGCCGTTCAAAGCCTATACGTTCTCACATACGAACCTGGTCGAAGTTTCAGCTTCCAAATCCTGTAAAGGATAAGGATGACCATCTCATAGGTCAACTGAACAGACTACACAATCGACTTGTCTTTCTGATCGAGGATTACATTACCAAAGCCACCGCTACCTTCCCCGCACGAGAATACCTCTGCCTGCCACAAATCCAGCAGCCTTCAGTTGAAGGACATCTTATATTCAGAGGCGTCAAGGTAACGACACGTTTCAATTTTTCAAGTCTCACGTTCTTAGAGAGGCAACGGTTTGTTAAAGCATTTCTGATCTACGAGCTATTATGCAAGACAAGCAATATCTGCCATCTTCCCGACAGGTTGTTACAACGTAAAGTCAGCAATGCCGAGTTCGAAGCTGTCGGGTGTGTCCACAGGTATTATTGTTCTCTCTACGGAGCCATCTTTGCTCAGTGCACCGATGCTAAGCTTATACGCACTTCAGCCTGGGATCCGTTTGACGGTGGGCTACGATTCCCCAACACATTCTATTTCGATGCAAACGCCCACGCACCTAAAGTAGGTTTATCCTACAACAGAAATTGCCCGGAACCCGATTTTGCGACCAGCTTTTCAAGGTTCGGGCTTGACCATCTCACCAGTATTCTTCTTTATAACATGGCCAGATGCGATGAAAGAGAAGCTCTCAAGGCTCATCTCCAAGATGTCTGGATAAATGATTGTGAATTCGAGTCCTGGGAGTGGGAGATACTGTTTATGCTCTTATTCGAAACCATGCAACATTACCAAAATGGTTGCGAATCATTAATGTACAAGCAGCTTGCTTTGGAAACTCGCTGTAGAGTCTTGTCTTCAAATCCTGTCAAGGCACTCCGGCACAAGATCAGTCAGCAGCGGGCTTGGGTATTTTTTGATGATGGTTACTTCTACCCGCATGGGACTACAGAGCGACCGACCTTTCCACCAGAATGGTTCCTC
The DNA here is from genome assembly GCA_013623685.1 of Fusarium transvaalense. Classification (NCBI taxonomy): domain Eukaryota; kingdom Fungi; phylum Ascomycota; class Sordariomycetes; order Hypocreales; family Nectriaceae; genus Fusarium; species Fusarium transvaalense. The sequence goes on from JABFFG010000205.1 coordinate 88,212, forward strand.
GCGGAAGAGCCAACACAGGAATTTTTCCGAAGGTACCCGTCAATGGCACCGCACAAATCAAGGCTCATGGCGGAAGCTTTATCGTCCGGTAGTAAGAACACCTTTTTCTGCGTCTCTTCGAATGTAAAATCCTTCTTTTGCGACAAGGTCAAATGGCTGGGGCCAGGCTTGGGATGAGACAGCAACCGCGTATCTTCAACGCGAGTTACCCAAGTACTAGAGTAGGTAGAAAACGCAGGTGCAATTACTGTTTCTTGTTGTACTCCTGGTGCGGAGTACCATAATCATTATTATTACTAAACCTGTGATGCTTCTATTCCTTCATAATATACTGGAACAATTGTGAAAAGACTATTTATTGTCTACTGGTGGTCTATCAATAACTCCGCCGCCCTGGACCTCTTCGACTAGCCACCAGCAAATATCTGCCGCCAACCGACGCAGGTTCGCTGCCGCCCGGGAGCAGCATGAACTTATGCCGCTCTGGCAGAATGCTGTCGCGTGGGAGTATCGGGTGGAGGTTATGACGATGGACCATGCCTCGCCCCACCCAATACAGAACACGCAGCTTCACCAGGTGTGGTTGCCGGACTTCTTGAGGAGAAACACAACGGATCCAAGCCCAGAGAAGGGGCGTAAAATGGCTGGCCTGGCCGAACACGCAGCTCTCTACGCCATTGAGTAAGTATTCCGATCGTATATGATATTAGAAGAACTTGTTAGCTAATCTCATCATAGGCAGACAGAGACGCATCATCGCCTCCTTGAGAGGTGGACAAATGGCTATAATACCCATGCTTCGCGTGGACACCATGAGGACCTCCCTCTATAGGCACATAGCGACGACCAACACTACAAAATACACATTGAGCCATCACGACAAGTGGCTCCATCCAACTCAGTACTGCAAAGCAAAAAGATAATCTCAAAATCGTCTTGTTTGCCTCAACACGGGATCGAACCGTGGACCTTGTCATTACTAGTGACACGCTCTACCACTGAGCCATTAAGGCGCGCTTCTATTGGATGATGTCTGTTGCTCCTACTCCCAAACTCATTCCGAGACTTGAAATCACGAGCTGAAACTGTTGCCTAAGGCATCTAGATCTAAGTACAGACTCTAAACAAGAAGATATATCCGTGGATGCTTGCACACACATCTTCAGGCTTTATTTCCACTACCAAGTGACCGATGCCACCGCTACTAGAGTTATGAGCCTCGTCCCCCGTCCCCCGTCCCTGGACCCGGCCCCAGACCACGATGTCTTATCTTCTGGCTGCCGCAAGATTCGGGGCTCCCCACCCCCGGCGCCGAGGAGCACTCTCATTCCTTGCACCGTTCCGCCGTGAGATTTACAGAAGAGCGAACTCCCTCCAGATCGACGTCATTTGTAACTCGATGATAAATGCCATATATACCGCCCAGTATAACAGGATGAGGGTTGCAGGACATCGCAGGTTTGAGGCCTCCCGGCTTCAACACAAGTTGACCCCGTGTGGCGTCCGGAGGCTCACCTGAGCCGGTTGCCGGGCTTCCTGGCAAAGAGGAGCCCTCCCTGAGACGAGCGGGTGGGCGAGGCTTGCCGACGAGGCAGCTCTTCATGCCATCGAGTAAGTAACCCGAAACTTCTTTTTTTATCTATACAAATAGTAACTTTCTCTATGATAGGCAGGCCGAGATGTACAATCGGCTTTTGGAGAAGTGGAAATGGGGTTACAACACCCTTGATACACGACACCTGCACGAGGATTATGCTCGACAGGCGCGTGATGACAGGCGCGTGATGACAGGCGCGTGATGCCGCGAAGGAGTAGATCTCTATCGCGGAGCTGTGGTCCCCTCCCCTTCCCAGGATTCGACTGGTGGCTTTGGGATCCTCGACACCCTCGTGGTCTCTAAGAGACACTCAGATTTAAAGAGAGGCTCAATGAAGGATGCTGCGCTGGTCAGGAACTACAATAACTTATCAGATGGAATGTCGTATAATAGAACTACGATCCACGTTGGACTTGCAATAGGTCAACTATACCGCGAACCTTTGCGATTAAGCATTCGTTGGGCCGCAATGGTTGACTTGGCCGGAATGCAAATGTCAACATATTGAGGTCGTAACAAGCTGACCAAAATTGATCGCTTGGGACTTAAACCTCAGACGATCGTCGGACTGTTCACTCATTTGCGTTGTCGGCGTGACGGCATACACTCTGTCGGAAGTATGTACTTGGCGAAGGATGTTTCTAAGCGGTGGGAGTTCGTCACGAGGCGTTTCGCTAAGGATGCGCTGTAGCTCTGCTTTCTTTATCAAACTGTTCAGTCGATAGCAGTGAATCCATATCTACCCGTGTAGATCCTGGGTCTGCTCAGTGCTTGGAGTTTGAGGTGAAGTAAAAACAGGACCCACTACCACTACAGTCCATACGTCTTGTCCTGTCTTATCATAACAGCTGGAGCATTGCCAACCCTAAGTACACATCACAAACTTTCATTTCTACATTCTCAAAAAGATTTGTGTCCCCTCATTCAAGTAATTTATTCTGTGTCGCTCACCCATCGATTATCAACACTGCGCTTCAACCTGCACCTCTACATACCCTTTCGATGTTGTCGCGCAGACCGGCATAGCGCAACGCGATGGAGTCGGATCCGAAAAAGCTGAAGGAGCAAGAGAGGGAACGGAAAAAAGCCGAGAAACTGAAAAAGCTGACTGATAAATTAGCCAAGCAAAAAGCCGGGGCCTCGTCCGCCTCTGCTTCTCGAGGAAAGCCCAACAAAGTCATCACAGAGGCTACACCTTTTGTCGATGACACCCCCGAAGGAGACAAGAAGATTCTACTGGACTTGGCCGACGAGAGGCTCAAGGTCTACAATCCAGTCGTGGTAGAAAGCGCCCATTATGCGTGGTGGGAGAAGATGGGCTTCTTCAAACCCTCGCTCACCGTGGATCACAAGACAAAGCCAGAAGGCTCCTTCGTCATCATCGAACCACCGCCAAACGTCACCGGCCTCTTGCACATGGGTCATGCCTTGAGTGGCACCTTGCAGGATATCATGACCCGCTAGTAAGATGTTCATCCTCCCTGTTTCTTTCAGTGTTAACATGGGCTAGCTATCGCATGAAGGGAAAGACGGTCTTATGGTTACCGGGTTGCGACCATGCTGGCATTTCGACGCAGACCGTTGTTGAGAAGATGCTTTGGAGAACCGAGAGAAAGACACGTCACGATATTGGGAGAGAGAAGTTTCTCCAACTTGCAATGGACTGGAAGGAAAGGTACGATACAGAACACCATTCAACTTTGGAATGACTTCTAAGCAGTCTTTTCTCAGCTATCACAAGAAGATTAGTGCTACAAAGCGACGCATGGGGTTGTCTGTTGACTGGGACCGCGAAGCCTTCACCATGGACGAACCTAGACGCAAGGCTGTTTCCGATGCTTTCGTCAAACTATACGATGATGGCACTATATACCGTGCAAATCGTATCGTCAACTGGGATGTTCAGCTACGTACCGCCATATCCAATCTTGAGGTAGAAAGCCTCGACCTGGCTGGCCGCACGAAGCTATCAGTACCGGGTTATGACAGAAAGATTGACTTCGGGGTCATGACATACTTCCACTACGAAATTGACGGAACCGGCGAGAAACTCGAAGTTGCGACGACTCGCCCAGAAACGATTTTGGGAGACACCGGCATTGCTGTCAACCCGAATGATGAGAGGTATCGCCATCTTGTTGGGAAGAGTGTCCGCCATCCATTCATCGACAGACTCCTACCTATTGTCGCTGATGATCATGTCGATCGGGAATTTGGTACTGGCGTAGTCAAAATTACGCCTGCACACGACCGAAACGATTTCAACATTGGAAGGCGTCACAATCTCGAATTCATCAACATTATCAACGATGACGGTACGTTGAACAAAAACGCCGGTGCATTCGAAGGTCAGAAGCGCTACGAGGCACGCTATACGGTCGTGTCAGAATTGGAGGCTAAAGGCCTGTTTGTCAAGGAAGAGGACAATCCCATGATCCTCAAACTTTCAGAGAGATCCAAGGATGTCATTGAACCGCTCATGAAGCCTCAGTGGTGGATGAAGATGAAAGAGTTGGCAGAGGATGCCGTTGAAGCGGTTCAGAGCGGCAAGGTGTCTATATTCCCCGCCTCACAAGAGAAAAAGTACTTCCGCTGGATGCATGACATCGATGACTGGTGTCTGTCGAGGCAGCTCTGGTGGGGACATCGAATTCCAGCCTACGTGAGTCTATACTTCGGCTTAATATATTGGTACTAATCTATTGCTTCTCGCAGTATATCATCTTCAACGACGATCCATCCCCGTTCGGTAGTGATGATTCCCTTTGGATAACTGGCCGTGATGAAGCCGAAGCAAGGCAGAGAGCGGAAATGTTGTTTCCCAACAAGCCTTTCGTTCTGGAGCAAGATCCCGATGTTTTGGATACGTGGTTCTCTTCGGGCCTATGGCCTTTCTCTACACTCGGCTGGCCAGAACAGACCAGCGACCTCGCAAGTTTCTACCCAACCTCGGTGCTTATGACAGCCTGGGATATCCTCTTCTTTTGGGTCGCTCGGATGATGATGCTAACTATCAAGCTTCATGGCGACGTTCCATTTCGTGAGGTATACTGTCATTCCATAGTTCGAGATTCTGAGGGGAGAAAGATGTCCAAATCACTGGGAAATGTCATTGACCCACTGGATGTCATCCACGGTATCTCTTTGGAAGATCTACATGAGAAGCTTCAGCATGGGAATCTAGATCCAAAGGAACTACAACGCGCTACAAAGTTCCAGAAGTCAGCGTTTCCGGAGGGCATTCCTCAGTGTGGAACTGACGCTCTTCGGTTCTCTCTTGCCGCATACAGCACTGGAGGTAAGTTGGTACCAGGTCTTTCAATTTTATTATTGCTAATAGATGAATGATAGCAACCGACATCGACTTCGATATCAAGGTGATTTATGGCTGGCGCAAATTCTGCAACAAAATTTATCAAGCCGCCAAATACGTGATCGCATCGCTCGGGAATGACTTCGTTCCCAACGCCACGTCCTCAAAGACAGGTAACGAATCTTTGGCTGAGAGGTGGATACTGCACAAAATGGCATATGCTGTCAAGGCTTTGAACCAAGCACTGGAGAAGAGAGAGTTCAGTCGTGGCACCGTTATACTACACCAGTATTGGCTGCATGATCTATGCGATACCTACATCGTAAGCCCCCAGCACTCATGCACTTTGACAACCACTAAGTGGAGGATTACAGGAGCAATCCAAGTATCTACTCAACAGCCACAGGCCGAGCGAGGAGAAGCGATCCGCCAAGGACACACTATATACTGCGTTTGATACTGCACTAACACTCATCCACCCCTTTATGCCATTCTTGACTGAGGAGCTCTGGCAGCGAATTCCTCGAAGGCAAGGCGACAGGACGTCGAGCGTCAGCCTGGCCTCGTACCCAGCCTATGACAGGAGCATGAACGATGCTACGGCGGAGGCCGATTACGAGTTGATCCTAAGCATCTGCAGAGGTAATCGCTCTCTTGTAGCTGCTTACCCGATGAAAGATGGAGCCCAGCTCTACTGCCAATTATACGACCTGTCAGATCTTGCCGTTGTCAAGTACCATCTGGGCAGCATTAAATCTTTGTAAGGAAAAGGAATCAAGTCCATCAAGGCCTTGTCCAAGGAGGAGCCGAAACCTGTAGGCTGCGTGACGTATAGCATGGGAAGCAAAGCGGCCGTCTTTCTTTATGTACAAGGACAGGTTGACCTTGACGAGGAAGTGAGGAAGGCCACTTCGAAGCTGGATAAGGCCAAGGCAGGACTCCAAAAGTCTCAAGCTTTTGGAGGATGCTAAGTGGTTAGCCAAAGTAGACGATAAGGTCTTGTGTGCGGAGAGGACCAAGGTGGCAGGTTATGAGGCTGTGGTTGGGGACACAACTGATGTGCTACAACAGTTTGAGAAGCTTCGCTTAGCGGGATGATAGGAAGTGGTCTCGGGATATGGATTCTGGAATGGACGGATGGATCTCACAGATGGGTGGAAGTAATAACGTGAATAATTTAAATGCAGGACTTCTGTAAGGTAGGCCTAGATAACTGCAGATTTGCATTTCGATGTGGGATTAAAGAGGGCAGGGTAAACAAAGAAATTAATTAGCCTAAGCTAACTGTACTTCTTCTCCCTCGGTACTCATCAAGCTTTGTAGTTATCTTGTGAGAGAGTTGTTGTGTTGGAGGCATCAGTCATGATGGCTCAAAATGTATTAATATTGTGTTTTTCTTGATACGTAACCTTGATCTATCTCCAAGGAGATATGCTATAGGGTTAATATCAAACAACTAGTAACCCAAAGCTGAATGATTGCCGGCGCAGCATTTGATTTGATTGGTTTTAGAAGTCTGTGTTGGCGGAGATGCATTCCAAGATCGGCAGCTAACGGGCTTCCGGGGTTTAACAGGACCCTGTATGTACTCTAACCTTTAGTTGGGGCTAGTTTTACCTGATCAGTCTTGTATATAGAAGAACCATGAGTAACTCTATAAGTTCGAATCGAAAGATGGACTTGGAGAAATATGAACTATACTGCCTGATGTTGAACAAGTAGAATTGATGTCTCTCAGCGTTCCCGGGTTAGATCTTGGTGGGCCAACCTACAGCCCCGAGAGCAGGGGGTATCCATATCTATAAGTGAAATAAAGTTTCGTTTAGGCCTATCAGGCGCTGCGGAAAGCTGCGGAGTATCATTGCACTGCGGACTTTGACCACGGTCTCTGCGGGATAGAGAAGACAGGCGGACTTGATGCTCATAGGACATGGCTACAAAAAGCGCCTTTCAAGGCCTTGATTCTTATGATTCAGAACACGATTGCCCCTAGATCTTCAAAACCGTTTACCACATCGAAAACAGCCATGGCGTCTACACCAGCTACAAGCAGAGGATTGTATGTCGACGATAATTGCAAGGTCGTTGTTCGCGACCTCCCTTTTCCAGAACCCCAAGATGGAGAAATCCTCATCAAAGTCTTATACTCGGGCGGTAACCCTGCCGACACCAAGATGATCAAATACTTTGCCCTGACAGACTATGTCATGGGAATTGAATTTTGCGGCGAGGTTCAAGAGTCTGCCAATCTTGCTTCCACGTCCTTCAAAGCAGGCGACATAGTAGTCGGCATGTTTCCCGGAGGCAAACACCCGCCCTTGCGGCACGGCGCTCATCAAGAGTACTTGACGATTGATCCATCGTGGGTCCTCAGAGTTCCTCAGAACCTACCACCTCAAGCTGCTAGCGGCCTCAGCATCGTTGGACATACCGCGAGTGTTGCGCTTTTCGTCGATCTCGGACTGCCGCTGCCACCTAGTGTTGCGAAGGACACACCTGATGAAGGGGTCCCTCCACCAGAGGGAACTCTTTTTGTTTGGGGCGGCGCGACAAGTGTTGGTATGGTTGCCATTCAACTCGGGCGCGCAGCACGAGTATCTTCAATCATAGCCATCGCGTCAACTAAACGACACGAGTTTCTGAAGACGCTGGGTGCAACTCAATGTCTTGACTACAACGACTCAGATATTGTTGAAAAGGTCAAGTCAGTCTTGCAAACAACCAAAGGCACGATTTGGGGGTTTGATGCTTTCGGAGCTCCAGAGTCTCAAGGCTTGCTCAAGAGTGCCATTCCCCAGCACGACAAAATCGTTCTCGCTTCAGTAATGCTCGGTGGCGATCCGGAATTCAAAGCAGTCATAACGGCGCGACATTTTGATGTCGAGTTTGACCTCCCAGGCGGCCCAAAGATTGTATTTCCCAAGGATATGGCCGTTGCTGATAGACATTGGAGGGCATTCCGATGGATCGTTGAGAATTATGGTGGAGAGTATGTACCGACGCCTGTTCGAGTCTTTGAAGGGTCTGGAGAGGATGCTATCAAGGAGTTAGAGAACTTGATGAGCATGAACACGTTTGGAAAGTTAGTGTTGAAGCACCCCTTGCAATGATTCTATGTCATAGTCCCTTTCGACGAATAGAACTGAACGGACTTTGCTCTCTAGGAGATAAGGCCATTATGTGAAATTAACGATGCTTGTGCCAAGAAATTGTATAATTCTTTAGGTTAGTTTTAGGTTAGGCTTGGTTTAGGGTTCAATATGATTGGCTATTTCGGGCTCACGGCGTTTTCGGGAACCGTAGAGTAGCAGGCATTACGGAGTAAGATGAGATGGACCAAGCTTGAGAGATGGTATCACCCGGAAGCCAACCAGCCGACGAAATCTGCTTCATGTCTTTAATTGATGGAATGAATTAGTTTTCCATATTTAAACAGGACCTTCTAGACTATGTAGCTAGTCTCTATCGTGAAATCATTCAACCCTCAAACAGAGCTTGAGATATACTAAGAAGGTCCGAATCGAACACAGCGCGAAGTGAAAGACATATCATTGACACCCCTTTGATGAGTCTACTTTAAGTCTCCAAGTCATGATTTACTTCTTATTTGGACCCATAGTGGCTATTCTGATATGGATCACATTTCAACTTCGAACATTTATCCGCAACTGTCGCGCAGCATGTGCCACTGGCCTTCCCATTGTTATATGTCCATATGACCCTGATAGTGTGAGTTCCAGTCCTCTCCCCAGCCCGCCTTACTTGTCCTTTCCATTTGCTGTTGCTGTTCTCTAATTCATTCAATCAAGGTCGCCTTCGCTGTCGTATCTGAACCTCTTCGACCCATTCTCAAAACGTTTTTCCCTACCTCCATGACAGCAGCGTTCGAAGTGACGTGCTGGGGCTGGGAGTTCCACGATAAAGGAGCTGCACAGGAGCGCCTAGGACAGGCCTTCATTATTGTCACCACGGGTCATAATCGCCTCATTTGCGCTGATCCTGCCATGGCGCACTCTATCTTAGCCCGGCGCAAGGATTTTCTCCATCCGGATATCTCACTGAAGACCATGGGCCTGCTTGGTCCGAACTTGGTAACAGTAAGACTATCCAAGTTACTGGAACTGATTACCGTCGAATACTGACAAGAGACTGCCATAATTTAGAGCAAAGACGAATCATGGTCTCGCCAGCGTCGCATTATCGCCCCTGCCTTTAACGAACGCACCAGCCTTGCTGTCTGGAAAGAAGGTGTTCAACAAGCATCTTCTCTTATAGAGCACATAATGTCTTCTGCATCTTCAAGCACCAGTACATCTTCAGATTCGATCCCCGGTCTTCGCACAGTTGCTATCAATGTACTCACCCGCGTTGCATATGGTAGACACACACCCTTCTCGATTTCTTCCTCATATCGTGATTCAACCGAGAGCCTTTCCTACGTGGATGCCATCTCCCTAGTAACCGACTTGCTACTCACCGCAGCCTTTGTTCCCTCCAGTATTTTACGACTGCCCTTTATGCCACGACTTTCAAAAAGGCTAGGTCAAGCATTAGCAGAGTTACCAAGCCTGACGGCAGACATGCTCGACCAAGAGCGTGCGAGGAGCTCGTCTTCTTCTTCTGATGATGATGTACAAAACACTATCATGACGACACTCGTCCGGCTTTCAGACCAAGCCAAAGTAGACGATGGACACCATGGAAAGACATCTACTCGGGCCGAGAACAAACAGTATCTCACAGAGGATGAGATCGCCGGGAATCTCTTCATCTTCACCGCGGCTGGCTTCGACACTACGTCAAACACAATGTCATACGCACTCGGTCTGTTAGCCGCCTTTCCCGAGTGGCAGGCTTGGATCCAAGCCGAGATCGATGTTGTTCTAGGAAGCCGTGACGGGCAATTGGCAATGGAGGAGGACTATGCAGAAATATTCCCAAAGTTAACGCGGTGTCTAGCGATCATGGTAAGTTTGGCTTGATACAATGCGCCATCCTCTCAACAGCGTGAGCAATTGGAAGAACTAGAAAGGTTAATTCTGTGCTGCAGTTTGAGACTCTCCGCCTCTTCCCGGCGGTGAGTATGTTGATACGCACAATCGAAACAAACCAAGCTATCTACCCATCAGGATCTCAAACATCGTTCCAGCTTGAATCCCCATGCGCAGTCCACGTGAATACAATGGCCCTGCATACATCTCTTTCGGAGTGGGGCTCAGACAGGCTGGAATTCAAACCTACGCGCTGGCTTCAAACTGATTCTGGCAAGCGTGACTTTCATGTTCCGCGGCGAGGTACTTACATTCCCTGGTCCAGCGGTCCACGAGCCTGTCCGGGCCAGAAGATGTCGCAGGTGGAGTTTGTGTCGGTTATTATGACAATATTCAGGAGTTTTAGTGTAGAGCCTGCCCTAGAGAATGGTCAGACTATGGAGCAGGGACGACAGAGGTTATTAAGTCTGTTACAGGATAGTCAGCCTGTTTTGACGCTACAGATGAATAGACCCAGGGACGTAAGACTAAGATGGAGAAGGCGATGAAGTAATATCGAAACCTTCAGTAGACATCCGTACAAATCTTGTAGATCGCTCTCTTTATTATATTATACCTAATAATGTGCTGTCTTTTTATTGGAGGTCGCGTTTTGTCGACATCACTGCAGGATGAGGCTGAGATGCTATACAGCTTGGTCATCTTGCTCCAACAAATGTTCAACTAACTATATTTTATCTATTAACATTTAAGCTTCTTTGTAACAATGTTGTATGCTGCAGGCGTTGCGACGCCCAATAAACTGATCGAGTAAAACACCGGTATGATGATCATCTTGCAATAAGAAACCACAGGCAAGCCAAACTGCTCTGCAATCAAAGAAAGGGCGCAAATTTGTAAGAGACCTTTTGTTGAAAGTAGGACCTCTTTCCGTACCCAAAGAAACTCTGGAAATCTGAGTGACGAAGATAGCAGATGTAAGTCCAAGATCAGCCTCCCAGACAGTACAAGGGCCAGGAAAACCCACGAGGGGAGAACCAGTCTTGGACTTGTGGCGACTTGGGAGAGACCCCAATGCGTAAAGCATACTGCATGGATGAAGACACCACCGCTGAGTATGAACTCTGGACTTCTGCCCAGCTTTTTGGAAGCGAGTAGAATCGACTAAACATCAATTAGTTAGTACCTTTGATCTAAAATCCTTGATAATTATAGACGGAAATACCTCGAATGGAATAGACAGCAGTGGGATGATAGTCACCCATCCCGAAGGCATAATCGTCGTAAGAACGGTGGGAAACGAACAGATGATGGCAGAGATGTGTAGTGCACGACCCCATCCGAAGGATAACCGACTCATTTTATCGCTATACTGCTGGATCGTGCCAAAATGGGAGTTGGCGGTAGTAGTCGGTGGACGTCGGTGTAATCGCGAGAGCGCATAGTTGAAGATGAAATAAGTGAGACAAGATAGAGACAAAGCGAACGAGTAGCCCTGGAATCGTGTCGCTGACTTGATCCAGTTCGAGGGTATATACAGACAGAATGATATGATAGACGCCAGTGCCATCATGCGTAAGCTGATAAAGTAGTGCCAGTTCTTCATGAGAGTGTGATTAAAAGTTGCCACGACCCAGAAGGCATCAGTTCCAGCCATGAGACTGAGGGCTAGCCAAACATCACCACATAGAAGAGCAGCAGAATATACATGGTTCTGTGTCTCTTTTGAAGTGACTGTTGAGGGAAAGATGGATATGTTGTTGGCCTGTATGATCGAAACCGGTGATGTCGTAGTTGTAACGATAGGACGAGATATCAATCGTTCTTTCAGTTTCGGCAAGTAGAGGAGGGTTGCAGTGTAAAAAGTAAACGATAAAATGACGAAAAGCTGGACAAGAAGGAATTTGTGCGTCTTGGTGTCTTTGATATCAAAAGACATGCCTGGCCTCGAGGTCTTTATATCCATGGCGACAATAATGAAAATTAGGGATTATGAGTAACAGGCATCTAATGGGACAAGACGAAATGCCGACCAATATATATAACAAGATATACAATAACTAGTTCCTGTATCGAAAACTGCCGAGTCATAGCGGGAGATGATAATTTATATAGACAAACCTCTAGAGATTCGTGGCTTGGGTCGAGATCTGATGACTTTTAGCATGCGTGCGACAGGGGTGACTGACTAGTGTTGTTGAGGCTGCAGGTCCACATTGTTTCAGGTGTAATTTCTCAAAGATACGAACTGAAAAAGCAGATCTAAACTAGGATTGCTTGCGAAAATTGCCTAATATGTATCGTCTCCGAAAACAAAAGGAACGTGTTATGGACTGGCTTGCATGAACGACAGCCACATCGCCAAGACAAGACATATGACTTTGGAGGACCAGGTGGGTGACGGAAAAGCTGGCCCCTAAGGCTTAGGGTGGCAGAAATAAAGAGCCTAAAAGCCACATAAGAAGAGCATAAACTCACTGACTAATTTTATCGCATAGAATTCCAGCGGCCAATTCTTCTGACGCCCTGGGGGAGGCGCAGACCTGAGAGTTGTGAATATGGTAAAGGATGGTTCAGCCTTACGCCGTTGGATTACTTGGCGTTATGTTAAGCTTTGAGGTAAAATAGCGTGTAATATGCTTCATTCATCTTTACTGAAGGGATTTACATTCCTTTGATAGTCTGTCTTGGATGCAGATTGAAGGGTGAGCCTTTACTACGGGTGGGGGATAGAATACAAGGTTAACAAGCCAATCATTTCTTTCCTTGTCATAATGATCAAGAGAAATGTCTTGAGATAATAAATCCAACCTTTGAGATATCCAGCTTGGTGGTGTTGAGGAATGCGCGAAGGCGTTAGCGATTCTTACTAGAGGGCAGTGTCGCATTCCACTAATGACGAAAACGTGACAAGTCACTCGATAGTGCCGGCATGTGCTTGGATCTTTGGTATGACTATTGGTTTTTAACTTCTAAAGATACCCAAGGTTTCCGATTCCCTCATTCAAAAAAGACGCATATCCAATAAGTACCCAGGCCACTGCAACAATGGTCTCGATCTGATCTACAGCAAAGGTTAGAGACGCTATCTTAGACAGCAATTTGACTTTAACCTTGTGGCATATCTCGCAGACAAGCGATCAAACTTTGATGATATTGAGGAGATTTGGGAACATCCAGAGCAATGTCAGTAACATGATGAGTGACTAAAAGGTTGTGAGGATAGCAGCACATAAGCTCGTGGCAAGCTGTTTCTATTGTGAACGGACAGGCGTCGATTCTCTGCATAAAAAGACGGGTTTGTACTGATGCTCTTCAGGGATAGATCCCTCCATCACTCAATTTCAAAGTTGTCATTTTCGACTAGGCCCAGCAGTTCGGAAGAAAAGGTTGTGGGGCTGCACAAACCCCCGGAACCATGCGTTGCGTTAGAAAGAAGTTCAACTGCTGGTGCAGAAACTAGTTCGGTCGATGGTGGTCCCGTGAGAAGATGGCGCGTAGGGAAGAGATATGTGGGTGTATCATCAAACCGAAAGGGATCCTCTCCCCCTTCCTTTGGAATAAAAGGCTGAGGCATGATGATGAATTTACACATTTAGTTACTTCAGAGTCTGAAATAGGACGAAAAATGGAATTTGAGCTCATTAATCTCACTAATTCACATATTTGTATCTACATTAAGAGTAAAGCTCCGTCTACACCTGTGCCTCGCCAACATCCGGAGTTGAAGACTTTCGCTTGGCTACCGTCAGGCGATGCTGGCAAAGACTTCCACAGAATATAAAGTTGAGAACAACTAGCCCACAACCGCATAAAGTCACGCCAGATACCTATGATCTATCAGCACTGGACAAGAAAAAGCCCAAGTGACCAAGACTTACCTCTTTCGAAGATTTGGCGCGAGAAGAGTCAAACACAGGACTAAGCAAGTGTAATGCATACCCAGTGACAAAGAATACCCATGAATAGCTCATAAGCATAGTAGGGCATTGCCAAAACCAGAGCATTTTGCAGCTTATCCTCCTCTTGCTTCCTGATTTTCCCACCGGAGGTTGCAAAAACAGACTTAGTGCTACTTCGATCTGTTGATCGTCAAATTCCTGATCGATTTTGTCTGGTAAATATCGAAGAAGCCTCTGATGGGCGGAACTGATAAGTGCAAATAGAGCGAGGAACAAGCCCCAGTTCCAAAACATTTTAGTTGCCCATATTGCTTCCTCTGTCGTGGGCCAGGAGAATACTCCGATTGCTGCTGCACCCGATAAAGTTGCCTTGTTAGAACTAGTTAGCTTATCTCACATGACTACAGGTAGTTAGGTAGTATTACCGCTCCTTGGACAAATCGGAGCTCTTCTGCCTTGAGCTGACGGAACTGAGCTAATGATCCGATTGTCTCTGCTTTGTCCTGGAAATAATCTTGACGAGCTACTATAGTCTGGATCGGTACTTTGGTATGATGCTTATAGGCGCCAGAATATGTAAACATAAGACAGTTGAAGACTAGGCGACGGATGAAAAACACGGCCTTTCGCCATTTCAACATGTCAGAAACAATGTGTTTAATCTTGGTAAATGTCATTTTTTCCATTTTGACTTCAGACTGAGATGAAAATAACCGCTCCTACGCTTTCTTGTCGCTTAATTATAACCTGGTCGAGAGATGTCTACATCTCGAGGTATCTGGGTAACTACTGACTTCGCCCACACGGACACGGACACGGACGGACTTGATATCTCAAGAGACTCCGCGGCTCAGACGGGAAACGAAACATCCGAAAACACCAAACATGGCGCGTCTAACGCGTCAATTGCTTCGCCTCATCTTATCCGCTGTATCTAGTATTCGTTCTATCAGGTCGAGTCAAGGTTATGATACAGGGTCAGACAGTGGCAAGCTTCTGACCACTCCTTAGTTAAGCTGCGTCAGCCGGGCCAATCACTCCGAGTTTATTGTATGCACTGCCTCAATCTGCTTGAAGACCATTTTGCTTATCCCCAAATGGAATGATCGCCATGAGCACTGCCTCCGTGCCCAGAAAAGAAGGAAGAAGAAGGTGCTAGTCGATTTACTTCTTCGATGGTAGTACCTACTATGGTAAGTTATGTATCAAACAAAAATATCACAGCTGAGACTCTACTTCGTAATATATGTAGACGTGATTTACACATTCAGTAGAGATCACTGCGTATTCTATCCAATCACGATTGCCATCTCTAGTTGCTCACCAATGAGCGGCCGAATAGATACACAGCCTCTCTTTGTACGAAAAAGGAAACAATGAGAAAGCGGAGTGAAAGCACTGCCTCTCTGGCCAAAGAGAGAATAAGCTTAACAGAACACAGAGTGAAACACTGCCTTCTTGTTCATAGGGCTGACGCGGCTGGCCCTTCCCGC